>OU426852.1:3460802-3570802 GCA_911387685.1 Dolichovespula media | reverse complement strand
GCTCGTCCACTCGAGGTCTCTCATCAAACAGCCACATACCGCCAAATTCAGAAACAAGCCTGCTAGTATCAACATCGTTCCTCTCCAACCATATTCCGCAAGAAGATATTGAGTTACAGGGGCGAAGATGAAAGTACCAATGCCGCTGCCGCAAACGGACAATCCTGTGGCGAAAGATCTCTTCTTGTCAAAGTAATAGGCAACGATGACGACTGCCGCAACGAAACATAAAGACAATCCGAAACCAGAAACGACTCCAAATGTGAAAATTAGAACCCCCATTGAATTTGCATATGAACTCACGATAAATCCTGCGGTTGCTAATATACTACCAGCTATCGAGACTCTCCGACAACCGTACCTGTCCGTTAGAAAACTCGCTACTGGTCCGGACAACAAAGGCATTGCCATGAAAAGGCTACCTATCCATGCGGTCTTTGATTTGCCTTCTCCAAAATAATTAAGAAACTCGACGTAAATGACACCGAATGAAAAAGTGATGCCATCCGCTATAAGATTAACCATAAAGGAAGCAGCGACAACGACCCAACCCCAACCACCGTCCGGTGGTCTGGCTTCACAAAATTGATCAAGAGTTGAGTTGTCCTCGGAGCTACTGGTAGTCGAGGTAGAGATCGAAGGACTCGGATGTGGTCTCTCCTCTGATAAATTCTGTTGCTGTTGTTCTTGCTTTTTCGAATCCTTGTTAAATTGAACATGATGTTGTTGCTTCTCTTCTCTCGGTGATTTACCATTAACGAGTCTTTCTGTGCTCTTCTCTGTAAGTGAGTTTCCCTTCGACGAGAGAGGGATCCTTGTTGGTGATCCAAAAAGCGAATTTCTCTCGTTAAAAACATTCTTCAACTTTTGCGGACTAGATGAGTCATCTTTATAAAGACTTCCTGGTCTCTTTGGTGAATTATTTATACTTTCTGCCAACTCTTGTTTCGCTTCTTGTCGTATTCTCGATCCAGGCTCTAACCACTGATCGCTATATTTCTCTACGAGTCTTTTCTCTTCGCTATTATCCTTATACCTATTTAAAGCTTTGGAAGTGTTCTCTAAAAGAACCTCCACCATTTCCTGTCCTGCACTATTTTCTTCTGTCTCTTCCAAACGCAGTTCGAAAGGTGTCTTATCGTTAACCTCAATAACAATCTTTCGATCATTCGAATCCAATACTCCATTCCCCCCCAATGACTCAGAGTCCTTCGGAAAAGCATCGTTTCTCTCACCCATCGATCCATTGCGTTCATTCTTTCGACTATTTCTCTTGCCCTTGAACTTGGTCCAGTCGGCCATATTGGCGAACACCGTTCGACGAAGTAAACGTTCCTCAAACGCAATTTATCTGACTTTGTGTCGAATGACATCAAAGCTTACCTTCGATGTTTCTTCTTGCGATTTCCTTTCTTATAATCTTCTCGCAACGAGAATGTAAAGAATATGAAAAGAGAAAAGTAGAAGAGAATATGATTCCTTTTCCTCAATGAGGTTTAATTGTTTTAAATTTCGTAGAAAACTTCACGCGAACTTTCAATTCAAAACCGATTTAGTTTCGTCCTTGATTTAAATAATGGTAAACACGGCCACTCGTACAACTGCCTGGTAAACTGACGACGTAACGGCAACAGCAACGCGGACGCGAACGCGGCGTAATATGAGAATATGATGTCTGGACGCAATTGGCCCGTAACCACACCGCCACCATCGCAAACTCGATCAAAAATTCGGCAAGTCCTTCTTGATGGGCCCTGTTTATGCTGATGCTTTTGCTTCTGCTGCTTGATCAGGACCACCTCCTCCTCCTCCACTAAACAATCATCAACCCAGGCACCCATGCGGCGAACGATACTGATTCGGATCTAACGGTGTATTCTGCAAAAAGTAAAACATCGGTTATCTTCTGGTCAAGATATGTTTCTATCTACTTCATTAGAAAAATATGCTGGTCATGTGACCTAATAAGTCGATTTCAACACCAGAAATTAAAGTAAACTCTAGTATTTTATATTTTGCAATTTTTGTTAGACAGACAAAGAGAGAGAGAGAGAGAGAGAGAGAGAGAGAGAGAGAGAGAGAGATAGAGAGAGAGAGAGAGAAAGGGACAAACTATTACATTATATACGTAAGCTTAAATGTGAGATAAAGATGTTTAAAATGTCCTATTGCTACAGTGATAGAAGTAATCTCTAAAATAATTATTCTTCATAAATTTGAAAATCGAACGTTCACTACGTTCAACTAGTCTGATCTAAATTCTTAACAAACTATTAAGTGAATTATAACATAAGCTCCGTTAGATAGGTTTCATGTGAAACTGAATATTTCACTCGCAATTGATATCGAATATGACAAATAAACGGTATTGCTATATTTGATTAAGAATCCTTCTGGTATCACTCGTGTTCCCGAGATTTAACTCGGCGAGATACGCCTAGCAGAGACGAGATCCGCTTCTGACATTTCGTAACCGGCCGATGTAGCTGGCTCGAGTTAGAGTCGGCGATTATAAATGAAGTTCATTGTGTATGAGTTGCTATCAATTTAAGGATTTAACGTTGGCCACGGTAGTCACGTGGTTCTCTCTTGAGATACACTACGACCATATCTTCCTCCCCCACTGCGTTTCGTCTTCTTCTTCTTCTTCTTCTTCTTCTTCTTCTTCTTCTTCTACCATCATCTTGTTCCTTCTTCCTTCCGTATTCAACGAGATCGTTATCTCTTACGAAATCAATTTTCTATTTTTATTTTATTTTGGAAATAAATTTAAATTAAAAAGAAAAAGAAAAAATAGGAAGGTGTTTATATATTGTTGCGTAATCTAAATCACTTTTATTTAATATTATTCGAATAACAAAATTTATTGGTTTTAATTTGTTCCTTAATATTATTTTAGTTCCTTATTACTTTCCATATACCTTTTCCATAATAATTAAATAATGAAAAATTCAATAATAAATTTCATTGATCCCAACGAAAAACGATTGGAAAAATTAAATGTTCCTAGATTTTAACGACACGATATTTTCCGCGATTTTGAAAGTTAGCCAAGAAAACGTAGATTAGATGATGCTTAGATACTCTTACGGTCTAAATCTGATCTCCGCGAAAGCTTTCGTGTCTTTTCTTGAATGTAACTTTTGGTAACAATTAATTGCACGTGTGAATGTAAACACAAATACACATACATTCATATATAAAGAGAAAAGCGATGCAATATTATATTTTAAGGTCACCTAGCAAAGTCGAGCCAATATTTAACGAGAATCATCGTACATTTATATCGAAGATATAATAGTTGTCTTTGCCCGCCTGCGCCAATCTTCCGAGTTTATTTACGTACTCTTCCTAGTATTCATATATTTAAAACCCATCCTAATACCCCTGAATATTACTCGAGAATGTTTTTGGCCGAGCCAAAATGTCAAAGGTCGTATAAGAAAAAAAAACAAAAAAGAAAAAAAGTAGAACCATTGATGATCTAGAAAAACAGAAATTCTAATACTTTAGCGAAAAATATTAAATAAATATTGTCCAAAAACTAAAAAATTACATTATCACAAATGTTTTTCTATGAAGTTTAACAAAAAAACTAAACTATTCCACGTATTACTTTTGCAACCACATACATGTACTAAAGGTTTAAAGATCAGACAAATTAAATCTACCAAATGTATATATATATATATTTTTTTTTTTTAAATAGTTAAATTGTTTTTCTTAAATAAATTTGAATTTTTAAAAATTTTGTTCGACATTATTCATTTCACGTCAACTTCTCCTTTCTCAGTACAAGCACGTTCTATTTCTCTTCTAGCCATTCGTCGTATTTTAATTGATATCTCGTCTTTTTTAATGACATCTGTCCCTGCTCACAATAGAGTTATTAATCCTCTACAAGCTAATTTTTTTCTAGTTCTAGATGAAAAAATATTTTAGACAAAGGTTACTCATTTACTTTACGTAGGATATATTGCCGTTATAAAAAAATGTAGGTTACTATTAAAAGAAAAAAAAAAAAAAAAAAAAACAGATAAGTGACTTTGAAATAATGATCTTAAAATCTTCCACTTAAAGAGAAATAATAAATACCATAATATTTCTCCTTTGATATAAAATAACTCTTTTCTGAACAATGTTTCTCCAAAAATATCTGGTTTTCAAAATAAACATTTGTAACACTATACTTTGGATATCTAGTATATATTATTACATTATATTGATTATAACTTAAACTTAAAAAAAAACACATTAAAAACCTCATATATAAACTAATAAATAATTTCATCGTGATAAAATGAAATAAGATTGAAAAAATACACACATCATTTATTATAAACCTATGCATACTACACCTAAGTATGCGACTTCAAAGTTACATAGCGTTATAAAGTATTAAATATAATAGAATACAAAATCCTTCAATCTAGTTGAATGACGTTGTCTAAAATGTGCTCAGGCGTCATAATCCTTATTAATAATCACGACGCTCAATTCTCAAAAAAAGGTGGGCTACTTCATTAAAACGGACAACCAGTGACCTACTTTCTTTCGGCTAATATAAAACAATGTTTGAGGATGCGGAGCTTTGTTATCATGTCTAACGTAGAAAACAATAAAGGTAAATTAAGTGGATTCTCTACGGGAGTGTTAAAATGTTATATATTTGTAAACTATAAGATGCACAAAAAAAAAGAAAAAACAAAGAAACGAAAGAAAGAAGAATGATTAAATAATGAAAATAATGATAAAACTTGAATAAATAAAGAAATATCTGAATTATTGTAAAACATTAAACATAAAAGATAAAATCTAAATAAATAAATAAATTCAATCATTGTCTATTTGAATTCTTCATTGTCTATTTGAATTTTAATTCTTCCTTTTCCTTTCGTTCTTTTATTATTTACAATTCTATTTTTATCTTCTTTTGAACATAACGCAACACAACTATCCCCTTATTTTTAATTAACTTACGCAAATATATCGTCATTGAAGGGCAGATAATTCGTACAATAATCGAACGTTTGACTGTTTGAGTAGACAACGTGTCGACGTCTCAACAACGTACGATAAAATGAAAATAAAAAAGGGAACAGAGACGAAGAAGGCAATGAGACAAGAGTAGATACACAAAAGGCCTTGGGTTGTAGGGAGTCGACGCAATCGGTAGATCATGAACACTATTGTGATCACTTTCACAGTATCGACGCCTTTGAACGGAGCTGTGGTGTACGAACGCTTATCGAGAGAACTTCTAAAGATAACACAACGATGTTGTCCCTCCTATGAGTAAAATCGAAAAAGTTAAAGGAAACAGATTCTCGATATTGTCGACCTTCGATTTGTCGGTTAAAATTAGCGATAACAGATAAAGATGACAAATCAATCTTTTCATTCCTATCTGAAAAACTATTGTCTTTTCTTTTTTTTTCTATTCTAGCGACAATATTTTTACCATGAAAAAAAAATTACATTTTTATAGATAATCTGATGAAAAAAATGTGTCATACATCGTAAAGAGCATTATATTAATATATGAAAAGAGAGATATCGAAAGATTAATCGAAATACCTAGGTAATACGTGCTCAATTAAATCGCCATCAAGAATAATCCATAAACGACGTTTTGATAAGATAGACAATGAAATTATTGTTAAATGAAATTTTGTCCTTGAATCACGAAAAGACGATAAGATTACCTCAGATGAATCCTTGACAAGCTCAAACTTACAAACATTAAAAGTTACGTGCTCCGTCGAACGCTCATTGCAATTTGAATTTCTTCGAATTTCACTTATCTCTTCGCTTCCCTTTCTACCACGTATCCTCCCTCCCTCCCTCCCTCCCCCTCCACCTCCGCTGCCGCCGCCGCCTTTGGTCCACCTCCCAGTTTCCCTCTCACCTCACGCAGGAGAATCTGTAAATTCGTCGAACTTCACGAAAGGTTCTTTTAAGACGATACTCTGTTCATTTAACGTAACGGAAATCCATGATTTGTTACTACTACAAATCACGACGGCGAATACTAGAAACTTTGATCATTCTTAAGTTCCAATTAGAAACATTTCTATTCGTGTGCATCAATAAGAACAAATCGTTCATTATGTTTTGTCGCTCAAAATACGAATTAATAATAGAATTACTTTTACTAATTCGTTATTATTTTCCAAGTATGATCTTCAAAAAAAAAAAAAGAAAATACATATGTATGTAATTAGTATATATTACTTAAGTTTATAAATTGAATAAGAACGAATATTGTTAGGAAATAATTATAATTTAATACCCATTGTTCACCGGCTATTATATGCAAAAACTAATGCTTTCTATAATGATTACTTTCGTAATTGAATTAAAATCCTTATTCAAGTATTAATCATTCAGAAAAATGATTAATATAAAAATTAAACAAACAATAACCAATGCAATAAACAATACAACATATAATGATGACTAACATTATTTTACACTTTCAATAGTTTTTGTATATAATGCAGAACAAATTTACACATGCATGTGCAAATACGAATATAATCATGACCAATAAACAATGTGTTAATTAAAATGAACCACTTTGCCTAAAATAAAACTAAAAACTAAGAAAGAGTAAGAAATAAAAAAAAAAATAAAGAAAGCAAATGAAAAATTCTTTTGTGAAGAATCGATAAGTTAGTTCGAGTTAAAGTTTAGCGCGCAACGTTTGAAGAAAGAAAGCACGTGGCTCTATAGAACTGACAGCTCGGTCGTTATCGGAAAGTCGGATAACGTTTGACCGGGAAACTATGAACCTTCGTTATCTCGAAAGAAAAAAAAACACGAATGTTCCACGATTTACCACGTGTTTCAACACACCAATGATGATCATTCATTTATCCATCAATAACGAAACATATTCTTGACACCTCAGTGATATCAGTTTTACCACTTGCTTCGCCAAACCATTGTCGTGCTTTATTTACCAAATTCAAAACTCTGTACGTGCTTATTCTTTATTAATTTCAACAACGAAATTGAAACAACGTTTTCTCTCTCTCTCTCTCTCTCTCTCTCTTCTCTTTTTGTTTATTTTTTGAACGTGATTGATCTCGTTGTATTATTAACAGAACGTGACCGTTCTTGTTTTATTATTAACAGAATTAATTATGCAAATTCTTGTAACTTCCTCATATAGAAAGAAAAAAAAACTGAATAATTCTTTTTTATCATATTACTATCACATTTCTTAGCCGTAATATTTTATTAATGCCTTAATTAGTTTCGGTAACTAAAAATTCACTTTATCAAATTAATGAAAAACGAAATTCTCTATAATATGTATATATGTATATGTCTTTAATTGTCTTTACTATATCTTTCTAACGAAGTGAAGAGTTTAAGGGTCAAGAAAGTAAATCCTTTACAATTGGATTTCTTCAGGTAAAATGGCAACGTGAAACCATACTAAACGAAGTGTTGTTCCTGTTTATGACGCTTTTATTTTCTTCAAAAGTTTAGCTTTTTCACAAAATATACACACATGCATGCATACATACATACATATATATATATATATATATATATATATATATATATATATATATATGCGTGTGTGAGGTAATAAGTACAAAATAATAGGTATTAATAAATAATATTAATAATATCAAATGTATATTATATATATATATATATAAATTATATATTATGTATATGTAAATATATATATATATACACATAAACATAAATACATACATATATTTATATATATCAACCTGGTATTTAATTACTATTAAATAAAAAAAAAACGAAATCCTTTAATCGTCTAGAAATAAATCATATAAATACTTTTGATAAGTGAGATAACGAATCGACAGTTGTTTAAATTCGTTATCACCTACGAGCATTTATTTTCGTGTCTCCGTCATCGTTCCGGGGCAACGATCTATCGAACAATTTTTATGCAGAAACCCAATAGGAATATAAAGAAAAATGGGAAAGAAAATAAAATAAAAAGGACATACCATAACGAGAAAACACGTCAACGAAGTTGATTCCAAAGAAATTCGATCGGTAGAGAAAAGTCGAAGTGATCTCTCAACAATTTTTTTTCTTTCCAACGTCCTATTTCGTTTGAACTGCAACTTCGAATTAGTCCGAATACGATCGATCTACCGAATCAAAAGTTTCATGAGCAATGTCACACTCGTGTGGAAGACATGAATACAACGTACAATCCGTTCTGTAACGTTATCGTTAAACAAAAGTTCGTTTACACGGTAACTGTGTGTGTATATATATATATATATATATACGTGTACATGTATTGAAATTCTTGAGATTAATAAGATCAAAGGACAACACGTCCTTTCTATCACAACTATCACAATATCTCGTTTCTATTTACGTTCTATCAATCGGTCGAATCTCAGGCAGATCTTCGAACTTTTCACATCAACGGCAGCATTACGCGTGGTTCTTCTTATCACTTAACTCGTAAAAAGATTAGATTTCCAGAAACGAAGTTGTCTCTCTCTCTCTCTCTCTCTCTCTCTCTCTCTCTCACAATGTCACGTGACTGATGTCGAATTTACGCGGGAACTTCCTAACACAAAAACTATTTTATTCTTTTTTATTTCCCCCCACCCTCCAACCCCTAAGATCAAACACGAATTCTAATCTCACGTTTCGAATTTCTAAACGTTATATGTGGTTCTTTCTTTCTTTATTTTCTTTTTGTCGAAATGACTTCAATAACAAATAAAGGTTCCCTCGAGTGCGAGAAAGCGAGCACACGCCGAGATGGCCGGGTTAATACTGATAGCTGCCATCTAAGCGCACACTCTTCTCGGCTCTCTTGTATATATAAATATATATATATATATATATGTATAATGTGTGTGTGTGTGTGTTTCTTCTTCTTTCTCCTCCTTCTCCTTCTCCTCCTCCTCCTTTTTCTTCTCCTCTTCCTCCATCTCTCTCCCTTCTTTTTCTTCTTTATCTTCTTCTTCTTTATCATCTTCTTCTTCTTCTTCTTCTTCTTCTTCTTCTTCCCTTCTTCTTTTCTCTTGAAAGCGAGTTCATATTTAAAACAATTGCGCGCGCTTTTCCTTACGATTCGAATAATCTAGATAAGACCCTAATTGCGACTGTATGATATTACATACAATTTAATAATCGTTATATATTATATATATCGTTTCATTCTATCGTCACCTAGGTAATTAATTTCCTTAGAAAAACAGAAAGGTATCGTTCTAATGTGCACTAGGATCGTATAACCAAATACATCTTTTATTGTTTATTTTTTCTTATACGTATTTTCTAAATTTAATTTAAAAAGATTATTGGATTAATAAGGATTTTCGTGAATAAATCAAAATTAGATTAGCTTTCGATACGTGAAGATAAATATTTGCACCTACATATGTATACACGCGCGCGTTTGCGCGTGATGATACACTAAACATAACTTATCGAATAAAATCTATATTTTGCAATGACACAGATAAATTTCAAACTTCCTTAATTTTTGCAGACGTCATTTATTTTTTTACAGTCATTTGAAGGTGAAAATATTCATATCGTTCGAAATTCGTTTTTTTATAAGTTGCGATATTGGGTCAGCACACCAAACTGTATAAAAGAAACTGTGAACTTTGTCTCTTAATGACGCTAATAACCCACACAAGAGTTGACGCGACAATAAACGAAAGACATAAAATACATAGAGAGAAAAAAAAACAGCATATTGTAATAATAAAAATATGTCGATCCATTTGGAAAAAATACTCATATTCTGGGAAAAGAAGAATTTGTGTTAATCGAAATATTGCTTTTTATTGATAGAACAAATTTTTTTCTTTCATATTTTTACGGATCTTCAAAAACAACAAAAAATATTTTTGGTACGATCCAGTAGAATTATGATTAAAATTAAAACGATTTCTCTTAACAAAAATAGATATTTCTTGTGATAATACAAACTGCGATAAGAGAACTTTACTCACCACAAAATTAATTCTTAGCTCATATTAAATATAAATTATACTTACAATTAATACATAGTATACTGTAAGTTTCATGTTATATAACTTGTTGTTTTTTCCTTTAACACAAAAAAATTGAGTATAAAGAACTAAAAGTCTGCAACTTTTGTACGTACGAACGTACTTATATAAATGCTACACATTTCTCGCGATTATCACAATCTTGCACTAATTTCTATTTTTGAACTAATTTAACGAAGGATATTTTACTGAACGACAACGAGTTTTAATATCACTAAGGAAATGATTTTTAATTATATACAATTTTTGTAATAAGGAACAGACTCTCTATATATGTGATGGTCTTCGTGAGCTCATTAAATTAAATATTCTTGTGACTAGCTATATGGTTATCGCATAAGATAAACAGGAGAATGACTCTTAACACGGTAGAATTTATCTCCCCGTGACTTGTTTCACTCGTTACTCCAAACATCATCTTGAACTAACCAAACCATCTCACAATATTCGACTCTACCACCCTTTCCACAAAAATTTTTTTAATTCGCACTATCATTTGCAACATAACAAAGTAATAAATTATACAGAGATTTCTGGAAAAAATAGAGAAGAAAAAAATACAAATATTCATAAAATTAATCGATAAATATTGTTTTTTTTTATATTTTCGATCGTTATTTTTTATATTTTCTTGTCAAATTAAGTAGAAACGAAAATCTATTCCTCTAAATAATTCAAAGAATCTAAAGACGCAAGTACATTGCGAAAAAACATGATATCGCGTCGATGTGACGTTTGATCGATTAAAAATAAGAAATCTGAGAAATTCGCTTATAAGTAAGGAAGATAGAGAGACAGAGAAAGAGAGAGAGAGAAAGATTGTTTACGTCTTTCGATCATTGCCCGATTGTAAGTCACGCTGCGTAATAACTTCTACTATAGTCATTATTTCTCTCTCTCTCCGTCCCTCTCTCTCTCTCTCTCTCTTTCTCTTTTTCTTTCTCTTTCTACTTATTCAACTCATTATAAGCAATTTTAACGAAAATACTAATCAGCTGTCGTCGAATAATTAACGATGATTATTATATTATCTGACACCGATGTACTCTTATCGCAAAAGATATCAAATATTCAAACGCAATAAAAATGTAACGAATGAGATTTCTTTTTTTTTGTGAAAATCAACATGTGCATATACATAAATCAAATATGATGATCATCGGATCGACGATTTTAAACGAAACATAGAATAAGCTGCTATTCTTCATTGAATTTATCGTATCTCTCGAAACAATATTCAACGCGACTCATGAAATTAATATGACATATTTACGTGTTCTCTCTATCTCTGTCTCTCTCTCTCTCTCTCTCTCTCTCTCTCTCTCTCTCTTTTTCTTTCTCTCTCTCTCTAATGTTACGCAACGTATCACTATTTCGTAGATTACATCGGACACGTATTTGTCGATGTCTATCTCAGTAACTATTTTGTGAAAAAAAATTCAGGACAAGACAAGAAAATTTATATTTTTTCGAAATAGATAAATTATGTGTATGTATGTATGTATAAGTGTATATATATACATATATATAATATATATATATACATATACAATATATATAACACATATATAGATATAATAATATATACATATACATATATCATTTTTTTTCTTCTTCATCAGAATGTTTTTAACCCACAATAAAAATTCTACGTCCGTATTACCCACGGTTGACATGGAAGAGAAACTACATGTTCTAACACACGCATACCTATATGTATACATACATGCAACATCTTCACGTACAGTATCGATTTGCAAACGTATAGAACTCTTGTAGCGAATGACGTAGTTACTGAAAAATATATATGTCGAAGAATATACAAAGGGTTAGAGATAGAGGGGAGATACATACACACTCACTCACATAAGCACGCGCACGCGCAAGCGCACGCACACACAAAATTGATGGCATCTTCTATCATGAAAAAAATAATTAATTTATCCATTTCAGATTTAAAATGATCTTACCAATATTTCAACGCTAATACACACACACACCTCAGTATGATCTTTTAAACATTTAAATGAAGGCCAAAAAATCTTCTTCGTCCATGATTCTACATTAAACATGACAATTTTATCACGATTCTCTGTGAAACGAGCTCAGTAAAATTTGATTTCTAGGGTCCCTAGGGTGCGAACACTTTTTACTCGGGCAACTTCTCATGAAAGTGTCGGGTCATCGACTTCCTTTTCACGCTTTTCAACGTCTCTAGTTCTCTACTTTGACGATGAAAACGTTTCCCGTAGACTTTATGAAGATCGTACGATGATATTCGTCAAAGAAGAAAAAGCCTGAAGATTCTAAGAGCTCGAAACTGTTAGAAGAGAGAAGCGTAAGAGAGGGAGAGAGAGAGAAACAGAGACAGAGAAAGAATGTACGTGTGTGTGTTTCGAATTAAAAAGAAACGATTACATACGAGTAGGGGAAAAACGTGAAGAGAAAAAATACAAAAAAAATATTTGGTCTTTTTCCGGTCTTTGTTCTTTCTCGCGAAGATGGATAAAAATATGGTTCCGTGGTACGGGAAACAGAAATTGGTCTGATAAATGGTTAAAAGGATAATAAGATAACTCTTATGTTAGTGGCATGTACTACCGGTCGTCCGAATGAGTCAGTTAATTTGTGTGTAATGCACTTACTCTCGGCGTCTTTCTATATCGCACATCGACTTCAATCATTTTCGATCAAATTATAATTTTAAAAATTATAAAAATTATTATTTTTAATTAAAATATCAAAATGAATATTCAATACAAATAAAATACAAAACGTATTACAAGCTAATAGAATTCTAAATAAACAGTTTTCTCTAAAACAAAAATGTATTCGCTCTTTAATTCGAATTTACCGCGTTTTTCGATGCCGGAAAATAAGGTTATTTATAAACGTCGACGTGAAAGGAACTGAAAAGGCGCTAATTCCTTTTTGTTTTCTTTTTCACTCTTTTTTTTCCTTTAATTTCTTTTTTTTTTTTTTAATTTACTCGACGTTGAAAATTTCACGTCCCGTTGCTCCGGCAAAACCCGCGAAGGAAGGCTAAAACTGATAGAAAATAAACGCTTCGCTTCTTCGCAATAACTTTGATACTCAATAATAGGAAAAGATATTTTTTCAATTTTGTTTCCTTTCTTTATACGATGCTCGATTTTCTTAGTTTTCCCTGTCATAAGCTTTTAATAACTCTTTCTATCATCACCATATTTATCACTGAGATTAATCTCTAAGATAACGTTTTATTAATTGCAGAAAAATAATATCAACATATATTTAATATGACGAGAATGTTACTTTTCCTTAAAATTAGTAAATGCTACTAATAAAAAAAAAACTGGAGGATTTTTTTTTTTTTTTTATTATTTTTCTTTAATTTTTCTTACGAGCTTAGGATCGGTAATCTCTTATTTTGTATGATTTTTCCTTCCCATCAACCTTGACTTTGCTCGCTTGTCGAATTCATTGCATGCATCCACATAGTTAGGTATAATTTGTTCACAGAGTCACGTATAAATACGACAGGTGGTTAAATCTCTTTTGAAGATCGACATTGTTCCAAGAAATAGTAGAGGAAGTATAAAAAGTATTATAGTTGAGGAAGGTTAACGTAGATGGAAAGAATCTCGGTGATTTTTCTCGTCGTGTCTTTCCGTGAAATAAATCATTCGACGTAATATTTAATTAATTTCCATTAATCGTAGCGTCGGACGTTCGACTCGTCTATTATTGTGATTTCCCGTCGATTGACCAACGTTCAAGAATTTAACCAAGGACTTTGCCATATATTTTCAGTATATACTTAATTCTCTTTTTACACGATTTTTTCTGAAACCAATCTACCATGTAAATGGATAATTAAGTGTACTTGATTATAACGACGAAGGTATAATGAAATCAAACAGAAGTAAAAAAAAATGAAAATATAAAAGAAGAAAAAATGAGAATAATGAAGAAAAAATGAAAAAGAAATGGAAAGAAAAAACATTTCAGCTTTCTCTCCTGGTATCCTTTGAAATACAGATCGATGCTAATCGATTTCTGTAATTCAATAATGCAAATATGTGCGTGTCTCTACCAATCATTAAAAGGTTGTATAAAGCGATTAAAAAATATCGTTAATGATACATTTTTAATATATACATACCTATCGTCTGATTCTTAATCAATTTCGATAAGATTAGAAATTCAAATATTGGGGCCATCGGCTTTTGTCGTGGTGACGACAATACCTCGGGTATATTTTTGGTAGACTCGAACTAAATTTACTAACACGATCACTGTCATTCGAACCGTTCTACGCAGTCATTTGAATTTTGATTTTGTGCATGTATAAATCATAAAAATAGTAATAATTAGAGTTTCTTAGGAACATTTATAAATTCTTAATATAACTACATCGCTAAAATAATCGAAAATTATAATGATCTATACAATTCCAAATCTTTTCAATTCCCATTGAAACTTATCGAATAAAAATTAATTCTTTGCAATTATAAGACGAATAAACAGTTTTACCTGATCGTGAGTCAAGTTATGCCCAAAACACGTGATCTTTTATTTGACAATATGATCTTTTATTTTACGAACTCAACAATGTAATGTCAAAAATGAAGGAGGCAGAAACAAATAATAGTTTCAAAATAATAGTTTCAATATGGTAAAAATAAATTATAAGTTTCACCGTGTATAATCTTTGACTACACGCGTGTATACCACGTGTTATTCGATTCAAATTAATTTTGGCCAATAGAATACCCATGTAAAAAATAGAATAAGGATATCCAAGGTTAAAGAGAATAAAAGAAGAAGAAATAGAACTTGATATTACATTGGAGATCTTTAAAAAATTCAGTATCTCTCTCTCTCTCTCTCTCTCTCTCTCTCTCTCTCCATTCCCACGATTGAAACAAAAAAACGGAAAGCTACCTCGAGAAAACTGCATTGCAGATTACTGCGCCAATTGCATTATATCATCTCTTCAAGAAATCTCAATTCTCAAAAAATTAAATTTTTTCGCGCCCATAATTTTAGCATCCATCTATACCGATCGAACTTTGATCTCGAATGCTATCAGACTATAGTGAATGTTATGATAATACGTATACATATATTCATACGCTTACCTAATCTCTTGGTACGATCCTAATCATCACATGATTAAAGATTACATTCAAGAAAAATAGGTTAACCTCTTTTATCGAATCGCAAGGAAATATTCGAAAAATCGTTACAATTAAGATCTCTGATAATGTATGACACTTGATTCGGAAATTATCAATTAGATAAACAATATCAGATTCGGTTCTTACTCATTATTAGTATAAATCATATGTATTAGTTATTTATTTTCTGGTATAAATGATATTATGTATGTATGGCGTTATAATTACATATTGATATATATATACACGTAAGATACGTGTTTGGGTAATAAGTAAGTAACTTACGTAACTTTTTTAGACATTCCTAAGTCGTTCTTATTTGTTTTTTTTTCTTTTTTACGTCAACGCGAAATCATTCTATGAGATTACGTACACGCTATTCATAATCAATCATTATTAATACAAAGTCATTAAATAATCTATTTTCCTGAGAAAAAAAGGAAAAAAGACTGGATTTTTTATGATCGTTATTATCAACAATTCTTTATAATAAGCTTAGGTTTTCCATTTTATAGAAATCTAATGGCAATAACCATATACATCAAATTGGAATATATTCAACCTCGAACGCGAAAATAACGCGTTATCGGCCATTCTTGATGCACGATATATGTATGTATATAAAATATATATATATATATATATATATATATATATATATATATATATATACAGTCTTTTACGATTAATATGTATCCTAGCGACGTAATCGGATTCGTGATAAGAAAAACCAATGAGCGACCGATATTCTTCTGCCTCTCTCGTTTGCATACACCCAATAAAATCTCTAATTTTAAGATTAAGGTCGAACAAAGAGATACGATTGAACAAGTGGAGGATGAGAAAAATAAAATAAGAAAATAAAATTGAAAATAAGAAAGAAGAAAAGAGAGAAAGAAAAAAAGTAAAACAGAAAATTCTTAACAATAAATAATCTTCGTTCGTTGTTCGGAAAGCTTCTTTTAGAAAAATTCGAGGCAATACTTTCGGTAGAGGAATATTCAACAGGACTCCCACATTTGTATTCATCCTACATAGTTTCCACGGGTCGCGATCGATGAGAATAAAAACGCCGCAAGGAACTCTCTTTTCTTTCGCGTGAACGACGATATTATTACGTCTACGATGTCATAAGTTTTCTACTCTTAAATAATCATATATTTATTCTAATTATTATTCAATTTTTAATAAAATAACAACGAAAAGGCTTTCATTGTACCGATTAAAATCGTGACACGTTGTCGATCAAAAATATATTATATAATATAATATGTAATCAAAATGACATAAGTAATACGAATAATAATCGCTATAAATTGATACAATATAAACAATAAAGTGTTACTCGATCGACGTATTCATCTATATTCACGTGACCAATTCACGTGACCTGTCTATCATGCCGATATAACATGCATGACGAGACTATGACTTTTTGTTCAATGGACAATTTTTCAATACAAGAATGTCTTATAAGTTGTCTCTGAAGTTTATTTTATATAAAAAACAAAAAAAAAATATAAAGAATTCCTTTCTGTTAAAAAAAATATATATATAATTCCTTTTTATAAATTTTTTCTAACTAGAACCAAAAAATCAATAAAACTATGTAAAACTTCAATAAATAATAATTATTCTAACAAGTAGAAGATGATATATTTTAATAAAAGCATTAGAAAAAATATGCATCAAATTTTTTACAAATCAGATATAAATCTTTTCTGTTTTTGGCTTCTACAAATATGTAAACGATGGCTCTCTGTTAAAGTTATTGTACCTGTTAAACTTACAGTTACTGTAACTATTAAACTTAGCCGCCCTTGCGATATAATATCGACATATATTCTGATTTTTCACATGTTACCCACATAGTGTAGAATTCATAAGACAAATTAACGAAGTCTGATCAGCTGATTTCGTTGCCATAACCGCAATGACCACTATTGATCCATATAAAGCTTCTCTCTCTTTCCCTACCGTTTCATCTACTTTAATCGTTCGGCTATTAAAGGCCGAACAAAGATAATCAAAACACGAATCGTTATAAATTTAAAATTCAAACTGATAATACCCAATCGCAAAACAACAAAACGAGAAACTATAAAAATGACGGAAGTTCCCTGATCTGAACGAATATAATCCATATTTATTTGAAAGCCTGTTTGTGAAGCTTCGTCGATTTTATGTCGAGTTTTCTAAATGACAAAGTTTATAAAAAAAAAACTCTCTTATGTACGATTTTAAAACGATTAATGATATTTAAAATTTACCGATGGGAAAGAAAATAATGATGTTTATGAGACTACCTTTTAGTTAATTTTTAATTTGATGAATCGAACGAACGAACGAACGAACGAAAAGCGCGCCTCGTGAGATCGGCCGATCTCGTTCATTTTCGTTTTCTCATTCCGTGTTCCGCGTTCCATCCTCCTGCATGTACTCTGGCACAGAACGCATCATCCATACACGCACCGGCAAGTACTTGTAAACAGAATTAGCAGTAGGCCAATCAGCTGATCGTGTCGACCGCAACGGCCGCTATTGATCCGCGAGAGGCTTCCCTCTTCGTCGAAGGAGAAAAGCTTTCCTTTCCACACGATCCGCCTAGATTCTTCCCTTTCTTCCTCGACCTTCTCCTTCTCTTCTTCTTGCCTCTCTCTCTCTCTCTCTCTCTCTCTCTCTCTCTCTGTGCCTCCCCTTACGTCGACAAAAAGCGTCGCTACGACACGTGTATCTATGTGAAACCATAGGAATCGAAAGAGAAAAAAATAACAAAATAAAATGAGTGCTCTTATTATCTGAATATACGAATATTCAAATTACTCTTTATAACTCGAAATCCGAACTTAGAATTCGGATCTGGGTATTCGGATATTCAGACCTAAATACAAGTATATTAACATACAAAAACGTCTATGATACGTTATTTGTTTATTATGTCATATTATTATGTTACATATTTTCTAAATGAAAGATTTTCTGAAAAATGTTCCGTTTTGAACGATTGTTTTTTTAAAAATTATCATAAATAACCTCACGCCAAAGTCGGGGGAAAAAGCCGTTCCTTGTAACATTGTCCTAACAGGAGGAGAACTCTTAACGATTAAATACTTTATGACAATACGTCATTGCGTAAAGTATTAGAAGAAATACGAGAGATTGTTGATTATGAAGAATGAATAATTTAGCCAAAGGTTGCTGTAAATGCATTCTAAAAATTTACATCGTAAGATGATATTAATATCTCTGTCATCAATAGATATTATAAAATATCTGGCTCCCTGATGTTGGTAGATCATTAAGAGAATGCTTAATCATTATCATAAATAATCGTTTGTTGTCGATCATGTGAGTAACAAAAAAAAACGGTAAATGTATTTATTATGGTTTTATCTGTTTCATTTTCTTTCTCATAAATGCGCACATATCTACATAATATGTAACAACCATACACAATATTTTTGTTTCGAATGTGTAATCTGTTGTCCTTTACACTATTCGCGCGCGCGCATACACACACACACACACGTGTCCTTGGCCCTTACATATACTTAATTGCAACTCTGGGTACTCGGGTACGAATGCCGGTTTATTTTGACCCACTTCTTACCCGTTCCAATAATTTTTACTGTTGTAGATATTCCTTCAACATTCTTTCCTGGAGCATCATTGTTTATGTCAAAGAAATAATAATAATAAAATATATATATATTACGATAAAGTGATCATTGCAATAATTTGATCAAAATGACCCGGCATTCGTTGAGCGAGAATTAAACAAATATCCGGATATCCGAATATTCAAGCAATAGTAAGAGACCTACACTCGAGCAAGCATTCTCTCTCTCTCTCTCTCTCTCTCTCTTTCCCTCCCTCTCCATCCAACGACAAGTATTTTTAACCTCTACGTTTCCGTAGAGAGTGCATACACCCGATACAAATGATGTATGCAAATACACGTGCATACAATCACACACGCATTTACGCTACTCACGCTATATATACGTACGTATGCACGACAAACATATAATTTCGACTTACCCAAGGTCGTCTTTGGTGCTCCAAAGCAAATGCTAAAAAACTGCGACACACTGCATCGTACACGGGCGCGGGAACGAGAAGTTATGAACGTGGAAAAAAAACAGAAAAATACAATAGAGACACGGCGAAAGAAGGCGACGACACCCGAAAATAAACGACGAACAAGAGGGTGAATTACGGACACCGATAAACAAAGGGTATGCTTTCGAGAAACCTAGCGACAGGTTCTCTCTTTTTCTTTTTCTTTCTCTCTCTCTCTCTCTCTCTTCCTCTATCTATCTATCTGTCTCTCTCTCTCTCTCTCTCTCTATCTATCTATCTATCTATCTACCTATCTATCTATCTTGCTGTCTTTGATAGACCAACAGACGAATGGACGGAAATAGACGAAGATGAACGAGCAGAAAAACGAAGACGTTCCTGAGAGACAAGAGTGAGATTGGAATGAACGAGAGGGTTATAGAGAGGGAGGAAAATAACGCTTTAGAATGCCGAAAGCGAAGGGAGAGAAAACGTGAGACGAGACGAAGGCGTCGAGGCCACACCGAACGCGACGCTGATATGCGTTTTCTTCGCTGTTACTCCCGTCTTCCCCTTCTCACATATTCTCCCTCTCTTCTTCTATCTCCTTCTATTACTCTCTCCTCTCTCTCTCTCTCATTCTCTCTCTCTCTCTCTCACTCCTTCCATTTACGTTCTCTATCTCTTTTCTCTACGCTCTCGCTTTCCCCACTCTCACTAGACAAGGGTGAGTTCGCTTTCACAGGCGCATGCGCATCAAGCCAACCCTTCTTTTAACTGCTATGGTTAGTCGACTTGCCAAGCATAAGAATGATATGATTAGGGTTCAGAAATTTACGCTATCGTTTTCTATCTTTATCGAATACTTCTTATTCTTTTTAAGAAAAAAACGTCGATTTCTCCGACTTTTTTTCCACTTCGAAACTATAGAGAAAAATAATTGGAAGGATTTGATGCCGATTCCTGATTTCATTTAAATCGACATCACGTGGTATTTTGTTCCGAAGCGGGAAACCACCCAGTTTTATAATATGCAATTACTTTTTTATGACGATAATTAACGAGAAATTTTTTATAGCGGCTAATCATAGCTTGTAACTGATATTATAAAATGTTATCGATCGAGTAAAACTCTAATGATTCTAGTAAAGATAATGAAGTAAAACTACGAACAAGTAAAATTACGTCGTTTATTTTATTCGATGTAAGAGAATCTTTAATGTTAGTAATTAGTTTATACATTATTCAGTTTTACATTTTTTTGCGTACAATCGTGAAAAGGATAATAAGATTGAGAAACCTTTAGTAATTTTCTTTTTTTTTTTAATCCGTCCAATTATTAATACTTCAAATAGATCATTGTATTGTCAATGTGAATAAATTTTACTTTTATCAAATATATGAGAAATAATTTGAATAAAATTTATAAGTAACCTACGTAACTAATTGATGCTTCCTCGTTCTTACACACTTATGCCACTCAATGACGCCATCTTGAAAATACGTCGATATGGCAGGGATTACCGAGTAGCCAAAGACGCTACTTTAGTGGCGTCATCTCTAAGTTTACAAATCTATCGTGCAAATTCAACGCGCTAAAGTTATCGATGGTGTGGTTAAAATGTAGAAAAAATATAATTTATACCTTGTTGTAAAGTACATTTATAATGTCAGACGAGTCTGAATACGACGCAGAGCCTGAAGAATTTGACGTTTATAAAAGAAAATATCAATTATTACTAGATAGGTGTGAGATCTTGCAACAGGTAAATATGTTGTTATAACGTGCTGTGTTTTTGTTGTGTTTACATGCAATATTTTTAACTCATTGTATGTTTTATGAATTCTAGGAAAATGAGAGATTAGTCTTTCGTATTCAAAGAATAAGGAAACTGCTTAAACGGACGAGAAAGGAAAAAAAGTTAGTGTTATAGGTTAAGCTGTATGGCTATACAATCCTTAGTTTTCTTTATAAAGAACATAGTATATGTTTATTTTTATATATACATGTTTTACACTACACAGATTTTTAATTGATCGGCTGGATCAACATGGAGATCGTTGGCGTGAAGCTCCTATGGGTGTTCTAGAGGAAAACAGTGTATTCCAAGCGACTTTGAAACAAGAGAAAGGAACAAAAGCTACGCCAAATAATTCTAAGGAAGATAAACCAAAAAAGGGAACCAAAAGAAAAGGTGCAAAAGCAGATCCTAATGCACCTAAACGACCTGCAAATCCTTTCTTTCAATTTTGTCAAGAACAAAGGCCTCGTGTAATGGAAAGGCTGGCTGGTGAACCAGAACCAAGCAAACAAGAATTAACTAGACAATTAGCGACTACATGGAAGTCGCTTAGCTCTGAAGATAAAAAGGTATTCTTACTAATTCTTCTCTTTTTCTTTATAGTTATTATGATGTTATATTATTTTTCTAGGTATATTATGATATGTATGAGCGCTCTAAGGAAAAGTACGTTGCAGAAATGCAAATATACAATAAAAAAACAGAGGATACACCAAGTCAAATGTCTTTAAATACAACGTAGTGTTAACTTTAATAAATTTCTCCACTGTATATATATTATCTATAATTGTGCATTTGTATCTATGACTATATGTAATTGTACAGCATATTCGAATATAATATATATAAAAACACAAACTCTGTTCTTGCCCTTTTTTCCTTTAATAAATAGTAATCCATATATATATATATATATATATATATATATATATATATATATATATATAAATCTATGTGAAATTATTGGAAGCAACAAGAAAACAATATTTTAGAAAGTATATTATGCCTTAGAATTGCCCTTCTTTTTTTGCAGATATGCCATTGTTTTCATATAATTATTTCCTTTAGTAAATAGTAATCAACATATATAAATCTATGTGAAATTATTGGAAGCAACAAAAAAACAATATTTTAGGAAGTGTATTACGTCTTCAAATTGTTCTTCCTTTTCAGATATGCCATTGTTTTTATAGGATCATTTCCTTTAGTAAATAGTAATCCATATATATATAAATCTATATAAAAGTATTGGAAGTAACAAGAAAACAATATTTTAGGAAATATGTTACGCCTTAAAATTGTCCTTCTCCTTTCTCAGATATGCCATTGTTTTGATAGGATCATTTTCTTTAGCATGTTCCATTACAGATTGTTCATGCACACGCATAAATGGATTGATTAGTTTCTCATTTTCTATTGTGCTAGGTATAGTTGGGCAATTTTTTTCACGCTGTGAATGAGCCCATTCCATCTTTTGACGAATAGCTTCATTGTTTGGTTCAACAAGAATACCAAATTCCAAATTAGTACCAGTATATTCATGTCCACAATATACCTTCTACAACACACACACACACACATATATATATATCCATTTTCATTATATTATATTTTACACTTTTCTTGACAAGTTAATAATAATCATCTTACCGTCTTATCTGGTAATTTACCCAAAATGCCAATAAGTGCCGTATACATCTGGTCAGCAGTTCCTTCAAAAAATCTCCCACAACCACCCACAAATAATGTATCACCTAATCATAAATTTGGTCATCAGTATATACATATGAAACTATATATATCCTATCTAAAATATTTTACCAGTAAACACTGCTGGAGTATCTTCCTCTCCTGTTATGTAGTAACAAATGTGTCCAGTTGTGTGGCATGGCGTTGCAAGGCATAGAACATTTAAATTTCCAATTTTAAAAGTATCATTATGTTGTACTTTGCAATTAAGAGCTCCCACTCTATCATCTCCACCATATACTTTTAAATTTTTAAATTTTTTAACCATTTTCTCATTTCCTCCAGCATGATCCCAATGATGATGAGTTGTTAAAATCTTTTTAAGATTCACATTATTATTTTTAACTGCAGAAGCAACTAGATCTGGATCAACAGGATCTACTACGGCAGCATCTTTAGATTTCTCATCAATAATCTTTTAACATTATAAAGCTCAAATTAAATAGAAGACAATTAATATCTAACTCTGATTAATAGAGAAAAATAATATACATACAAGATACATATAGTTATTTTGAAGTGCAGGTAATATTTGGACCTTCATATCTGGTTGCTCTATTAACACTGCAGCACTATGTAAACCATGAAAACCATTTGTAGTAATACTTCGTGCTAATAATGTAAAAATATTCGTTATACTCTCTTTTAAAGTTTTATTAAAATTAATAATTATTTATTAGAAGATATCATGCATAAGTATAATATTCTTCATATTTATTACACATTACATGAAGCATATATATATATACAGCATATATATATATATATATACTGTGTATATATATATGCATGATATCTTGGCTCAAATCACTATTAATAGATATCAATGTAAATTTAAACAAAGAAAACTATTATTAAAATATAACAACATATAAAATAAACTATCAGAAACTTATGTCTATTAGCAGATTAATAAAGCTGAATAAAAAATATATCTCAATTTATCGTTAGAAACATAATAAAAGTATTGAAGAGAGACATATGATGGCATGCAATTTTACTTAATATTTAAGTCTTTACTTTAATAAGAAAAGAAGTTATTTTGACAAACAGTCAAAGTAATAAAACGTTATAATATGATTATATCAAAAACGCAATACCCCTGAAGTACACAGAAACGAGTTGATTTTCGAGCCAAGTAGGGCACGCACGAAGTGCTGCATTAAATACATTAAACATTTCTATTTTCACTTCTTTTCTTCTAAAATTATTTTTAATCGTTTTTCAAACTAACGCACTAACTTAAGTGCTATTAATTTAAAGCAAAAAGTTCGACGTAGTTGTAAGGTTACTTGCCTGATAAGAATGTATATTACTAAAAATCAGCTGATCACAGCATACAAAGAGTATATACAATACCGGCTCTATTCGTCTCTTAAGTTAGGTTGCTCTTATAATACGAAATATATAGACGCGTTGCGTCCACGCGCGCATGGCATATATGTACGTGAAATTTTTCGTCGATAATTTTACTTTACTACTTTTTATAACATCACTAATAAACTATAGTAGATAATTAGAATTATTTATGATGTCTGAATGTAGTTCGAAAGATGTAATAAAAATTGATGATTATAACAAAGGTGCGTTTTTCGTTTGTAAATACTATTAACAATATAAAAAATAAGAAAGAGATAACAAAAGAAATTTTTCTATGATTCATCTGCCTTATTAATATCTCATCACTTATTCGTTTATATTGCAGTTACTGAAGAAGATGAAATAGCTGCTATTGATTACGAATTACGACAAATAGAAACTGAATTACAGAAACTTGAAGATCGTAAAAATGTGTTAATCCAACGTAAAGAAAAATTACGCGATGACGCGCTATTGAAAAAAAGCTTGTCTGTATCAAAGAAGAATTGGGATGGCGAAGATTTCAGTTGGTCCAAAAATCTAAAGAAAGCATTACAAGATGTTTTCAAGATACAAAACATGCGACCATTACAATTACCAACTATGAATGCAGTTTTATCTAATGAAGATATTATTTTAATTATGCCTACAGGTGGTGGCAAAAGTTTGTGTTATCAATTGCCGGCTGTAATTAGTAAAGGCATTACTATAGTAGTTTCCCCTTTATTATCATTAATGGAAGATCAGTTACATGGACTGCACAAACTTAATGTGAAAGCTTTAATGTTGCATGCAAAGGCAGATAAAGAAAACGTTAAAACAATAATGAATTCCTTAATAGATAAAAAATCTGATCTTAAATTAATTTATGTTACGCCAGAATATATGGCAAAGTCAAATCGTTTTATGAGCAAATTACAAAAAGCGTACGAATTGAAAAAATTAGATCGTTTTGCAATAGATGAAGTACACTGTTGCAGTCAATGGGGACATGATTTTAGACCAGATTATAAGTTCCTTGGAATTTTAAAATCTATGTTTCCAGGTATACCAGTTCTTGGTCTTACCGCAACAGCACCAGCTAAAATTATTTTGGATGTACAGAAAATGTTAGATATTCAAGGTTGCCTAGTTTTGAGAGCTCCATTTAACAGACCAAATTTGTTCTATGAAGTACGCCGTAAACCAGCAGATAAGGATACCTGTCTAGCAATGATAGAAAATTTATTAAAAAATAGGTTCAAAGATAAATCTGGTATAATTTACACAACTACTATTAAAGATGCAGAACAATTAACAACGGACTTACGTAGTTTACAATTAAAAGTAGGATGTTATCATGCTATGTTAGAGGCAGATTATAGATCTGAAGTATATGCTAAATGGATCTCTGGTAAATACCAAGCTGTAGTAGCTACAATTGCTTTTGGATTGGGTATAGATAAACCAGATGTTCGTTTTGTCATACACCATTGTATTTCTAAATCGATGGAAAATTTTTATCAAGAAAGTGGAAGAGCTGGTAGAGATGGCAAAAAATCAGCATGTATTGTCTTGTATAGATTACCTGATGTGTTTAGATTAAGTACTATGGTATTTCAAGATAAGGTTGGCTTGCAAAATTTGTATAAAATGTTAGAATATTGTTTGGATCAAAACTCTTGTAGACGTAGCCTGATCGCTAAACACTTTGAAGAAAATTGGGAAACTAAGGATTGTGCTCAAATGTGTGACCATTGTCGGAAACCCAAAGAAAAGAAGGAATTCAATGTAGCGCCATATTGTAGACATTTGTATGAAATTATTACTAAAGCAATCCAAAACGAGACAAGATTAACAGCATTAAAGCTAACAGATGCCTGGTTTGGTAAAGGAGCATCGTTATTAAGAGTTGCCAAAGTGCCTACTCCAACATTTTCTAGGGAGACAGGAGAAGCTATAATAGGACATTTACTGATAAATGGCTACTTGCAAGAAGACTTTCATTTTTCAGCATACTCTACAATATCCTATTTAAAACGTGGACCTAAATCTGGATTAGTTCTTAATAAAGACTATAAAATAATATTTAATTACGAAGTACATTAAAATACAGTTAGATACTGCAAACTGTGTAAAAAGTAACACTGAAGATATATAAAAATCCTACCAAACTAATCATTTTTAATCATTTTCTATTTACTGACCAATAGTAATGAATGCAACAATATAATTTATTTATTCCTATTAAATACTACACTAGCGTTCATTATTTAGTAATTTAACGTAATCATTGAGTCGTGTCCAATATAAAAACGATTGGTTAGAGAAATCAAGTGAATCGATGTTTTTTAACATAGGGCAAAAATTCATACACAAGAAAGAGAGACAAACAATCTTGGGAAATCGAAGCTAAAGGAAACGGACAGGGGAGGAAGGAAGAGGAGGCGAACAAACGAGTGGGTAAAGCTCGAAGATCAATAAAAGGAGCAAGCGGAGGTGCAACGAGAACGGTATGTCGGTAGCTCGGGTAGTAGGGCAAAACACGCAGGTTCACGATCAGATGGAAATATTGATCCTGGATAAGAGAGAAGCAGCGCGACGCTTTGCATGTGGCAAAACACGTTTTACGTTCCGTTGCAACGCCGTCTTTACGAGATCAAGTTGATGCTTCTCTGCTTGTTCTTGGAAGAACAGCAAGGCATCGCAACACAGCCTGTATTTCATGAATAAGTGACGGAGTACGTATGGACTGTGCTATATTTATAACTCATCGACAATCGACAGTGATCGTTTTCCTCTCTCTCTCTCTCTCTCTCTCTCTCTCTCTCTCTCTCTCTCTCTCTCTCTCTCTCTCTCACTCTCGCTCTCACTCACTCTCTCATTCTTTGTGTTTACCGAACAAAATCATTCTTTGTATGTATATATATATATATATATATATATATATATATATATATATATATATATATATAAGCGTCGGTGTTTTACGAGCGAATTTACGTCGTCGATATATACACGGTATCTTCTACGTAAACGTAACCCGTGATTTTTCTACACAAGAATATTTTGTGTATTATTGAATTTATTCTTTGTAAATATTATCGACCTTTGACTTGGATATACATAATTCGTCGCTTGCGATCGAACATTCCTCACCGAGGAATGTTTTTCAATTTCATAAGATCCAAGTGAACCCCCGTACACACACTTTTTCTAAACTGCTTTATCAAAAGGATTAGGTATATTCACATATATGATAATTGCTTATAATGTGAATGCGGGACAGTAAACAATTTTGCACGCATTTTTTTCCATTAAAATATGGTAAAAAAGAAAAAACGTTTTTTATATATCTGAATTTTTATCTCTTTTTATCTATTTTCTTCGTTTATTTTTAACGAAAAATAATTTCGTCCATTGCGCCATATTCTATTTGCTTTTACATGTAATTTTGTATATATTGATTAAAGTCAAGCCGATTCTTAAAAAAAATAAAGGATCTGATGAAAAATAAAATTAATACTAACTTCGCGAACACCTCGTAGATATTTTATTATTACCCATGCATCTGAAATATGCATCTCTAAACATTTCTCTTAATGAATGACATGAAAGATATCCCCAGTAGACATATAAAAATGATCAACATTATTTGTAATTTATTCGCACAACAAACATTTCTATTTATCTGATAGCAAAGAAAAAATGTTTTTTTTTTCTGGCACTACAATAGTTCATTTTACTGCAATGCATTTAAAGTTCCCTTATTGCTATTTACTAGATCAATATTTAAAATAAACGGGGAATATTTATAATAAAATGTTAGTACGTAATATAAATGACGCAACCCTTATGCAACCCTGACAGTTAATTATTTATACTGAACGAGATATTCATATATACTGACTATTTTTATTTGATAAAATACTTATCATTAATTAATAAAAATACTAATCAAATAAATCGAAATTGAAAATGCACTCTTTTTTTTCTCTATCAATCTACGCAGTTTAGAAAATTCATAGATTCTATGAAAGCTAACGTTTAAACGAGACGATATCCATTCGATAATCGCAATTGATTGAACTAATTGATCAATGTCCAATCATCGTACGAACAAAAGACGTACCATATCAAATTTCGATTACTCGAAATATATATATATATATATATCATCTCTCTTTAAAATTTGAAATAAATTATAGATGAATGAAATTTGACGTTGTAATATGATGTTCTGGGTATATAATATTTGGTAAGCGTAGCAATTGATTCGAGAGACGGAAGTTAGAATGTTGCATAATGGATCGAGGTCAACGTGTGTCAAGCTTTTTATCGTACCGGAAAAGTGTCCTATTTAGAAATCACGGATACCTCGCGGTTCTTCCTAGTTCTCACCGCGCATGGCGCGAACTGAACTGAAACCTTGCCACCTTTATGTTTAGTTTCGTTTATTGCATCTAGACGCCTCCGAGTCTTATTTTAAATACGTCTTTCTTATTTTTTTTTCTTCATATTTTTCAGAAGTCAACAAGATTTTCCATTAGGAGGATTCGTCGTCGATATAAAAACCAATCTTACGACGATTCTACGGCTTTTCTTCGAAGAAATTTTGGGAAGAACATACACGAAGAATATAATAATTAAGGGTGCAAGGAAAAAAAAAAGTTGAGATGCGTCTTCTCCGTATAGTACATCGGAAGAACGTTTTTTTTGTGCTATATTCATGCACATCTCAAATAAATTACTTGTGATCTATTTGTGAAACAAAAATAAGACGAGTCGAATAAGGGAATAGAAGAAAATTAAGAAAAGGTGAGATATCTAAAAAAAAAAGCGAAAGGAGTCCATGCGCCGAAACGGGGGAGATTCGTTAGCTGACGAAGATGCCGCTTCCGAATATTCTCAGGAAAGCGAGCAGTTACATCCTCGGCGACGGCAGCCAGGATGAACGTCGTACTATCTATCAAGATGGTGAGGCATTGTTTTGTAAGAACAATGTCTGCGTACATCCCCCAACTTTGACGCGTCAGAATTCTGACGTTGTGCATCATCCTGGATACATGACCATAACCTGTAAGTTTAATAAAAATTCTGATGTGCCAACATTGCATCTTAGTTGGATACCTAATAGCACCTTACGTAAACATCCAACTACTTTGGAGAGTCTAAATGTAAGAAAGTTGGAAAGTATTGTGACTTCTCGTGATACTGAAACCAGTGAGCCATGTCATACAAAGATTTCAGAGCTGGGAGAGAAACGTTATGAGAGTAGTTGCGAGAAGGAATCTCTAGAGGAGAGAGTCGATGTTTGTCTGGAAGCAAAAGAACCTATTAGGTGTGGCGATTGCGAACGAGTTTGTTCTGGAGGATTTTCTACAGGAGTACGTATTTGCGAGGAGGAAGACTCTTCCAAGGATATCGGTAAGCTTCAAAATAAGGAAAAAAGTAATCAATATAGAAACTTAGTTAATGGGGAGAAAAAAGGAAATATCTGTGATTCTTCAGGAATTATTAGAAAGGAAAGGGATCAAGGGGTCAATCGTTTTCATTCGGAATCCATGGAAGAAGCAGAGAAATGTAAGAATACTGTTAACAATGATTATAAAAATATGGAAGATGATCGGATACATATATGTTTTGACAATGTGAGCATCAAGAGTCGTAGTATGTCACTGACTTCTACTTGTAGTCTCTCTATATCTACACACACAGATGGTAAGTAATTAAATTGAGCAATTATTGAACTATTTTTTATTATCTATTTTTTTACCTTCTTTTTATAGCTGAAGAAATACCATCATGGATGAGATCGCCTGAACTTCTGGCACTGCAACATAATCTTACTTTTCCTGAAAGTGCAACTGCCTCTCCTGTAACGTTGAGAAGAGCTCATCGCTGTAGAAGATTTTCCGTGGATCTTAGTGAAATGAGATCCTTGAGGTTATTCTTTGCAGATTCAGCTTGTACGTGTGGACAATTGGTAGTTGCTAGCAGAGAAAGTCAATACAAGATTTTACACTTTCATCATGGTGGATTGGACCGTCTTGCTGCTACTTTACACCAATGGCATCAATTACTTTATCCTAGATTGGATGCTGATACAGAAGAAACTCTACCTTATAGGTATGTTATAATATTAGTATATGATTATATATATTATTTTAATGTTTATCATCTGTACATTTATAATGCAGGCATTTTATGGTTTGCCGACCTGAGGTGGGCCGCGATGAATTGCATCCTGAAGAAGGACAAGTTCCAATGATTACATCTTTAGCATGGAAAGACTTATTAAATGAAAAGGGACAAGTAGAAGATGATTTGGCTCTTCGTAAAGGAATCTTTTTTGGAGGGTTGGAACCAGCTTTAAGAAAAATTGTTTGGCCCTTCCTCTTACATTGTTATTCTTATCAAAGTGCTTACGAAGATAGAGAACAAATCGATGCTCTTAGAAGACAAGAATATGAGGAAATTCAAAAACGTAGACTGAACATGAATCCTGAACAGGGAGAACGCTTTTGGCGAAATGTAGTTTGTATAGTGGAAAAGGATGTCGTACGAACAGATAGAGGAAATCCATATTACGCTGGAGAGGATAATCCAAATATCGAAATTATGAAGTAAGTACCTCACTGGTCATTGTAATCATTATTATCAGTATTAAAAGGATATTTTTAAGCGAAGAATATCTTATTTCCAGAAATATTTTATTAAATTACGCGGTTTATAATCCCCGATTGGGATACACTCAAGGTATGTCTGATTTATTGGCTCCATTATTGGCAGAACTTAATTCAGAAATCGATGCCTTCTGGTGTTTCGCTGGATTGATGCAAAGATCGGTAGCAGTGTGTACACCTACCGATGTAGATATGGATAGAAATTTGTGCTATCTCAGAGAATTAATTAGAATTATGGTACCAGATTTCTATATTCATCTACAGAAACATACAGATGCCTTAGAATTATTATTTTGTCATCGATGGATCCTCTTGTAAGTATAATTTAAAAAAAGAAGGATTCAAACCATGACTCGACAGAATTATTATCTCTAAAATAACATCTTTTTTCTCTTCGACAACAGGTGTTTAAAACGTGAATTCCCAACCGAAGTTGCTCTCATCATGTGGGAAGCTTGCTGGGTAAACTATTTAACGGATCATTTTCACTTGTTCCTTTGTTTAGCCATAATGTGTGTTTACGCCGACGATGTAATAGCGCAAGACCTTAGAACCGATGAAATGCTATTGCATTTTAGTTCACTTGCCATGTATATGGATGGAAATTTGATATTAAGAAAAGCACGCGGTCTTCTTTATAATTTTCGTCAGCTCGTTCGTTTACCTTGTACACTTGCTGGACTCTGTCGCCAATGTGGCCCAGGAATGTGGGATAGCAGTCATGATCCGGTAATTGAATGTATAGGTCACGAAGATGCACCATGCCCTTATTTGGATAATTACGATTAACGACCTAATTTATTATACTAACGATTACATATAACGTTATATGCCAATTTACTCATAACCGGATTTAATGAAAGTAAAAAAAAGAAAAAGAAAAGAAAGAAAGAACAAAATAAAAAACCGAACGTTTGCGGTTTGTAGGTACAAAGTTAAGTCTGCCTCTAAATGTTTTCGAAATCATTCGCATTAGTTCGTATTTCAATTTCGGTATAAGACGATGGTCATATAATATATATTCAATGAGTTATATCGAATATCAATTTAGTCAAACCTGAAAAATACACATATCTATAACAAAAATACGATTTTTGATAAAAACAGCCAACATTTCAAATAAAAATGAACGAGTTTGGTAGTGATATAGAAAATGATATACAGCTTCTTAGATAGCGTTCATATTGTGAATCTATATACAGGGTATTTCGTAACTTGTGGGACCCAATACATCGATAATTAAGGAACGCTAAACAATGAAAAATGTTCATTTATACGTATGGTCCATTTCACTTAGTTCCCAAATTGACTTCACTTGAAGAATAAGAATAGCAATGGTAAAGAACAGCGGACGTACAACAGATTGGAAAGTTTGGCTACAGAAGCAATTATTTTATCCATACAAATGAACAGCCACATGTTTATATGAATTTTTTTCATTGTTTGTTGTCTTCTATCTACCAATGAAATGGGTCATACATGTTACGAAATAATTCTGTTTAAACAACAGATAGTACATATATATTGCCGCGAATGATATGATTAGACATCATAAATGATATTGCCCGTCGATATAAAAGATTATCTACGATATATGTAAATATCGATCTTTGCGCGCAATGATAAATAGTTATCGCGATTAGAGAAAATTCACGAAATATTTAGACATTCTGCACACACATACCTTTAGTACAATCGAAGACTGATGATCGAAAAGGATGAAGAAAATACAATCATCCTAGTCTTAAAGTTCAGAATTAATTAGAACGAACTCTTAGGTGATACAAATTTCATTTTAAGACAAGATTAATACGTCGATTATCAATTTTTAAAGGACACGAACGAGAAACTTTCGAGTGTACAGAACAAAACCAAAGAAAGAAATCAAAGGCATCTTAGTAGAGTAACAAAAAAAATATCATATATATATATATATATATATATATATATATATATATATATATATATATATATATATATATATATATATAACGTATCTATTTTAAAATTCTTTTATCACCTTACGATATAAATATTTTATATATATTTAAGTACTTTCTACTCACTTGCCATCATTTACAAGTATTATGCTATTTATATAAGTTATATATTTAATGTGTTTTATATTAACTTTTTTTTAATTTTTTTCCTTTTTTTTAATTCAATGTCTGTATTCTCGTGTTATATACGAAATTCATTCATCCCTCATAGGTTGTGAATTATGTATACATATATATTCGTAATATTTTATATTATCTCAATATGACATATATATACTTTTTTCTGTCCTTGTAATTGTAAAATATTGTGGGTTTTTGTAAAATGTTAAATTGTGATAAATGTGCGCGAATGTTTGGCCGTTTGCAGAAATCTTGCACTTTGGTTATTCTATATATGTTTTCGATGCGATTAAAACCAATTTATAAGATTTCTGAATTGAATGGTTACATGCTTTAAATGTGCTACCTTGTGTTGTTGGAATTTTGAAGAGAATTCTATCTGTGTTAAAAGTCTGTCACACTCGAGTCTATTATAATATGAACTATAAAATAATATAAATATATAAAATAGTAATATATGTATATATGCATATAAATAAATTTAAATGAACTTGTACAATCAATTATATATTTATTTTCTTTTGCATTGCTTTTTGGAAAATATATACGCATTTTTTGTTTATTGTATGCTACATTTGTATAGGTACAAAGTTTTTTAAACATACTACCAGTACCTTTTTGGCAGTTTTACACTTATATAAAAATATTTCTGTACTATTATCTTAAGACTTATATATAATAATATACCATTGTATAACTAAATTATGATACATTAACGATTAACTCCATTTACTTGCTCACTCTTGGCCTTTAAAACTGTTACAATTAATGAAACATCTGATACAAATTCGCAAAAGTGAAATGTATATATTATAAAAAAGACATAAATAAAGACTACAATGAGTTATAATAGAATCTCTGAATGTTAAACAAATTTAATCATTATTTTCTCTCTAAATTTTATCCATATTTTGATACCACCCGTACTATAAAACTTTGTCATTTAATTAAGCCAAGTATCACTTATTTGAAAGACTTCTTTACATAGAATAGATATCAACATCTGAATACATGCTAGATTACAGCGATTAAAGTTAATAAATACATTGTAGAAAAAAATTTCAATTTTTACACTTATTAATTTGGCTTGTACAATGTCAATCTTGACTTGTGCCAAAGTATTGTCATTTTTTTGCAGCACATGCGAATCCGCTTTGTACCTAACTATTCATTCACTCACATTAAAAAAGTAGATCTTTTCCTCAACTAGTTTGAAACTAATCGAAATTAAGCCTTATTTGCTTTGATTTAGTACAATAATCCATTATCTCTAACAACACCATCATATATTGATATCTTCCTTAAATTAATAGTTATTTATCATTAATTTTTAGTACAGTTCCTGTATCAGGAATTTATGCCATGAAATATCATGATACAGAAACAACATGTTTTCATTTTTTCATGCACACAGACAGTATACTCGAAAATCTTAATAATTTATTGTGCACCTTGATCTCATAGGTCTATATGCATAATATGTATGGAAAATATAGATGCTAATGATTTATCCATGCTGTTTGGAATGAAATTTGTATGAAATTAACCGATACTAAAAACATGGACGCGATTGCCCATACTGTTACAAAGATGAGCCAGAAATTGCTTGAAAATGGACTAGCAAATGTGTTGATAACACCAAGGCCAATGATTTTATTTGTCTTTTTTCTAGCATAATAAACCAAGAAAGTAGGAATTAAATATTGAATGCAAGTACCCGCATACGATCCTGTCATGCCAATTAATTTAGAAAGATCTTTAGTGCTCATAGCAATTATATAAGGCGGCAGTATTGCTAAAATAGGGAAGATCAATTTTCGAAAGCACAAATAATAAGGCGTATCATCGTATGAAAACAGAGATTGTAAATTATTTCTGAGCGTAATAGCTATTATAGGAAAACTTGTGCTCAGAGTGAAGACTGGAAAAAGTGCCAAAAAATATTCGATAATAAGCATAAAGATGTTTGTGCTTTTAGAACAATCCCCTGATCCGCGTGGCCCGAAATCCAAAGTATATAAATCATCGAGGTGTTCGAAAGCGAACGCCCCTGTCAACGCAAGTAAAAGATAAAAAGATGCTATCAATACGTAATCCAATGCAAGAGACCGATTAATCGTAGATTTATTCGCAATCGGAGCAATCAATGCAGGCAAAGAGTGATGACACATAAACGAATACACGCAAGCACCGAAGAGACTAGGAATTCCTGAAATAGTTACATTATCGATTAATATAATTTTTGTACAATTCATTTAGTCGTATATATTAACATAATATCACTTACTTCTCCGTTTAATCTTATATATATTTTCTATAATATTGCTTACCTGATATATTTGCAAGCGGTGGATTGCCTTGCGGGCCGTTGATAGCAAGTTTTCTTATTGCATAAACGATCATGATAGTAAATGCGAGCCATCTCATTGCCGAAGTTAATAACTGAAGATATTTGGTTTTTTGTATGTTAAAAAATACAAAAGGTCCCAGCATTAAGAAAAAAAAATTCTGTAAATAATAACAACAAATTCCATTAGTTCGCAATGCGTAAATAATATCAACGATATAACAATTTTATAAAATGATAACGTACAAGAAATATCCTATATGCATCTGTTCGATCCAAAGCAGAACCTTCCCAACAAGCTTCATTATCTGCTATAGTATCATTACACGTTAAATTCTTCGGTTGATAAGTACAAGCAACATCTGCTATTGATTTAGCTACAGCTGCACCATAAATACTTAAATCGCCATATAAATAAATAGCAAGACATAAATAAAATAAGGTGGTGCCAAATTTATTGAAAAAAATTGATGCTATTTGTCCCATCTCTATATTATCATGAATTATATAATACCGATAAGTTGTATCCGATCGATCTGGACTAGCTGTATAAGCAGTAACTAATGGTGTTTCTTCTGAATCAGAATTGGAAGGGCAAGATTCACCCAATGTTTGCATCGCCTAAAAAAGGTTCAAATAGAATATAAATTTCCAATACATTCAAAGAAAACAATCTAAATGAAAGAAAAATAGTAAGAAAAACTAACACGTTTTCGATGTTGAATTTGTCTCCAAGTAACTATTGCATTGGCAGACGCCATTACTTCGATAACAAAGGTAACTGTCATGAAGCTGTAATAACAAAGAAACGATTATCATGTCAACTTATACTCGTTAAAATATCTCGTATATTTACCTTATAAAAGCTAATATCAAAATTACACTGAAACCAAGAGCCCATCCTGCTCTACTAAAAACAGCTGGAAGAGTCAAAGCTCCTGTTCCAACAATAAGATTGAAGATGTATATCAGACCGATCTAGGAAAAGAGAAAAAAAACATTCAATTAGATTTCGAGAAGAAAAGATGAATCGTGCAGCTATTTATATAGTACGGTGCTAAAAGTAACGGCGTTATTATTATTTAATTGATAACAGTTTAATCTATTGTTTACGAATAAAGGTTATGTAAAACGTAACACGTCAATCTTAACGTCAAAGCCATATCATTCGCTTACCAACGTTGAATATTGGTCGCTCGAATTTTGCTCTGGCATCTTGACCGAATTTGCGTGCAATATGAATGAACGTGTATTAAATTTGTTTTTTTTTTTTTTTTAATTACAATCACAGGTCAGGGCAAGGACTATAAACCTTATGGTGCCTTATGGACCTTTTTGGCAACAATAATGGTGTACAAGAGCAACTTCATCGAAATCTATCATGACTTGTACATGTCGAATTAGTGAAAATATCAGACATTAAACGATAATCTCTTTTCTTTTGAAAGTTGCATCAATCTTTTTTATTATCTTCATACCTTCCCTTCAGACCTTTATTAACCTTTATGAAAACAATGAAAAATCAATTTCTAATGAAAAATAAATTTCGAACGATTGAAAGATCTAATGACATTTTGACTTGTTATGACAGAACAAATACCACAAATCGTTTACTTTTCTTTTTCTTTGTCTCGTTATTAAATTCATATCGATTTTTCAGGCAAAGTACCTGTCAAATAATGTGTATCTTTTATCGTTCGTCTTGTGCTGCCATCTACGAACGTATAGATTTTATTTATCTTCCCACCTTACCAACAATTACCAGTGATACACCATCTACCGGAAACGACACGTCGAATCAGATCACGCCTGTTAACAGGATAGACTTTGATCTACTTCTATGATAATCTCTTCTCTTGACTAGGTTGATCGAACGCATAAAATTGACCCTTTCAAATCATAAATCATGTTTAATCAAAATAGGAAGGAAATATCGTTCTTTAGGAACTTTTGTTAGGTTATAAACGTTGCATTAATGATTAAAGCAAATATCAATATTAAGTAAATAAGACATTAGATGTGTGTGTATATTTCTTCAGGTATATATATATACCTGGAAAATCGCTATTATTGCAACTTTTATAAATACTTATCCGGTCTTTTTGATATAACTTTTAATGATCATTAATAAGCGAAGGGTGATTAAATAGCTTTACAGGAGTAATCAGTACGCACGCATACACATGTAACACGTACACACACGCGCGCGCAATCGAACGACTTTAATGTAGGTCAGTGTTTAATAAAGAAAAAATAAAGAAATTAAAATATTAAATAATTTAAAAATATTCTATCATACATTTAGATGAAAAATCTGTAAAAGAAAGTAAATATATATAAATATATATATATAAAAAGGAAAAACTAATAAACACCCGTTACATTACAGTATTATTTAGTATGAATACGTGTAATTATTCGAGAAAAATCAGCAAGTGAAACTTTAACCTGAAATTGTATTCAAAGTACAGAAACAGTCGATTATCTCGATTCAAATGAAATACATAATCGGTTCGCATTAAAGTTTAGAAATGATGAAAAAACGTTGATATAAATGCATACGTTTATTATTGGTACTCATGCATTAAATATGTCCAAGATGTTTCTTGTGACGTTACATAGGTTGTTGTTGTTTTTGTTATTTGTTATTATTATTGTGATGATAACACAGACTTAATTCGTGCCCGATAATCGACGTTTAACTGTAACAATGCGTAACAAATCACTGAGAGAGAATACACGTAAAGCTTGCCAGACTTGTGCTAATTAATAATTATAATAATTATAATAACGAAGAGTAGTTATTTCAAGTATTTTTTTTCTCTCTTTATCATACAAAACACGAACGCATCGTCGCGGAAGAAGATTAACACGGTGCAAGTTGATTGAAAATAATTTTTATTCGACTGAAAATATAAACCTAATTAAATTCTTAGAGTAATTTATATGTTAAGTATTATTTCTTCTTCTCATCTTTCTTTTTTTTTGTTTTTCTATCCTTTTCCTATTTCTCGTTTTTCTTTCTTTTCTCACCACAAATCTTACGTTACAATTAACGACGTGGAACGGTACAAAAGCTACAATTATGTATAAAAAGGATTCGCGTGATTCGATGAGATTAATTGATTATCATGAAACCGAAGCATGGTGATAAATTTCGCACGCACAAGTTTCTCTCTATGCATCGTCGTAGTGCAAGGTGTGGCGATGAGGTTCTCTTTTCTTTTTTTTTTCTTTCTTTCTTTCATAGGGATGCATTTCAATTGAAAGGATCTGGATAATAACTGATCTTAAAAGACACAAGAGTCCAAGTGATCGTGTTTTTAAGAGTTTTATTTTATAATACCATAAGTCTAAAGTAGTCTTTAAGATGTACGTGAAGAGTGTGTGTATGTGTTTGTGATTGTAGTATGCGTATAGTACGTATGTATTCGTAACGTGTGTTCGTCTGTGTCGTGCGTGGTCTTGCACAAGACAATAGAAATAAATTATAATACTGTGACCGCGTATTATTAAAAGGGCCGTTCCTTTCGACGACGACAGATGAGAGAACCCGTCAGACGTGATCGAGAGACAGAGAGAGGTGGGGGAAGGGGGGAGAGGGACAGAGAGAGAAAGAGTGAGAGGGGAGGAGAGAGAATTGGAAAATGACAAAAAAATTAGGACTCGAAAGATTCTCTCGCATCTTAGGATAACGAGCAGGCTAACCGATCGTCATCGAAACGAACGTCTTTCCTTTCCTTTTAATAACGCAAGCAAAGGTCATAACTTACTTCCATTGCATCGCGCGAGGCCACCCACCACACGCTGCTGGTAGTGTAGTGAACCTCGAGATATTAGCTCGGGGGCGCGAAGGGCCGTTCACCGCACTACGATCCCGCGCATATCGGGACTTCGGGGAATGATAGTATGGGAAAAGGAATATCAAATGCGTTTAGAAGCACTTCCTGTGGACGATAGACGGTCCAGATTCGTCGTACTCCTGTTTGGAGATCCACATTTGCTGGAAGGTTGATAGCGACGCGAGAATAGATCCACCAATCCATACAGAATATTTCCTTTCAGGTGGTGCGATAATCTTGATCTTCATGGTAGAGGGAGCCAGGGCAGTGATCTCTTTCTGCATTCTATCAGCAATACCAGGGTACATGGTGGTACCACCGGACAAGACGGTGTTCGCATAGAGGTCCTTACGAATATCGACGTCGCACTTCATGATCGAATTGTAAGTGGTCTCATGAATACCGCAAGCTTCCATACCCAAGAACGATGGTTGGAAGAGAGCCTCGGGACAACGGAATCTTTCGTTACCGATAGTAATCACCTGACCATCAGGAAGTTCATAGCTCTTTTCCAAGCTCGATGACGAGGCAGCAGTTGCCATTTCTTGCTCAAAGTCTAAAGCGACGTAGCAGAGTTTCTCCTTAATGTCTCGTACGATTTCACGCTCAGCCGTGGTGGTGAAAGAGTATCCTCTCTCGGTGAGAATCTTCATGAGGTAGTCGGTAAGATCACGACCAGCCAAGTCGAGACGAAGGATAGCATGTGGTAAAGCATATCCTTCGTAGATCGGTACGGTGTGGGATACACCATCGCCGGAATCCAAGACAATACCGGTAGTACGACCGGAAGCATATAGAGACAGTACGGCCTGAATAGCGACGTACATAGCTGGTGTATTGAATGTCTCAAACATGATTTGCGTCATCTTTTCGCGATTCGCCTTAGGGTTCAATGGAGCTTCCGTGAGGAGAACAGGGTGCTCCTCAGGTGCAACTCGAAGTTCGTTGTAGAAAGTGTGATGCCAGATCTTTTCCATATCATCCCAGTTGGTGACGATTCCATGTTCAATCGGGTATTTCAATGTCAAGATACCTCTCTTTGATTGAGCTTCATCTCCGACATACGAATCTTTCTGTCCCATGCCTACCATGACACCCTGGTGGCGTGGTCTGCCGACAATGGATGGGAAGACAGCACGGGGTGCATCATCTCCAGCAAAACCAGCTTTACACATACCGGATCCATTGTCAACAACAAGTGCGGCAACTTCCTCGTCACACATGTTTATTTATTTGTTTTTCTGAAAATAACAAAATCTGCATTAGTCTTTCTATATATCAACAATCATAAATAATTTTAAATCCCTTATATATATATATATATATATATATATATATATATATATACACATACATCATTTACAATTTTTCTATAAAATATAGAAAATTACATAGAGAAAATAATAAGTCATTCAATTGAATCCTACATTTATTAATCGAATTGTACAAAATATTCTCAGCCTATCATTGAACGTCGTGCTACCTGGGAGGAAACTCTGCAAGATGGCGACGAAGAATACTTTATCGTACGTAAAAAACGAGAGGGGTTCGAAAGGAAACTTCTCACCTTCCATTTAAACCATTGGAAAAGGCAATGAAAGGAAATAAAAGATATCTTATTATTTCGATATTACCATACCGAAGTATGTAATACTAATATACGATGAAATAACAAGAATTTTACAAAAAAAGAAAAGAAAAGAAACGAAACAAAAAAAGCAGTTTATATTCCAGATAAAAAAATAAATTTGTTAAAATGATTTCAAAAACGATATTAAATGAGGAAAAGAATTTCAGAAACGATATGGGCGAGTCAGCAAGTACACGTCACGATGGAACGACCGCACCCTGCCCCGCCCTTCCCCGGCTAAACGGTCGCCAACCGATAAAGAATTTCCGATCGTCTGTAAAAAAAATTGCTTTCTTATTATCTTCAATAAATTCTTAGCTCTAATAACTTTCGATTCCTTATAATTCAAGGACAAAGCGGAAGAATCATGATTTTATATAATCGATCTTTCAGAAGGAATAAAAATCGGGATTACGATCGGCATCTATATAGAAAATCGAAGATTCATGTTCCCTAAGCGCCATCGAGCGGCGAACGGTAATAGTATAATCGAGGAGAGAAAGAAATAAAGAGAGAAAGAGAGAAAGATAGACTTCGTTAAAGGAGAGAAGAACGCTCTCTAACAAAACACCTTTAATAATATGACTCACGCGCGAATACATCGAATTCGAACACATCCACTCTTTTGAATTTTGACAAATAATTTGAAATCTTTAAAAGATATATATAAACTAACATGATACAGTTTCTCGACACTTCGAAATTATTTCGTTGCACTGCGGAGAAAAGGAATCCTCAAAACGGTTGTAAAGAGCTATAATCCTTCTTCCGAATTTCTCTATCACACTTTAGATATATAAATATATATATATATATAATAATATAATATTATATCAAAATCACCACTTGCTATTCTATCGAACAATTTTTTTCTTTATTTCCTTATCTATATATAAGTGTTCTTCGTTTATATCAGAGAACTTACTTCGCTTCGCGTGAAAATAGAGAACAATATAGAGATATACTTGTAATATGTACAAGTTAGGAAGAGCTCGGTCGTCGTATGCCCGTAATAACAACCGCCGACACTGTGGACCGATCTAGCACCAAACACAGAGTGTAGGTTGACAGAAGAGCGCGCAGTGTATTATACGAAGAGCGTCGTCCTCTTCGCGACCCTCTCCACCACTCTGTTCGTCGACCAATAAGGGCAGGACACCCTCCGCCAATCCTGGCTCTCTTTACCATATATGGAACTGCTCCGCCACGGTGGGGTCTATCCCTACTCTCTCTCTTTCTCTCTCTCTCGCTTTCCCTCCCCACTCCTTCAACTCTCGCAACCCTCCACAAGCTGTACATCGCGCTCGAATTGCCAGACCGAACATCTCGCGAACTCCTGCCAACGTGCTTCTCCCACCCCCTCCCTCTCTTTCACTCCTCTCGCATCTTCTCTATCATAATCCTCGCTACTCCCCTCCCCCTCGCTGTACCATCTTTTTCTTTCTTCCCTTCGACAACCGTTCGTAAGAAACTTCGTTGTCGTTTGAAAGAGCGTCGTCTTGTCCAATGTCAATGAGAATATTTTCTTTTTTCACGGAGCAAGAATTTTGCTTCTTCCGGTAACGGGGCAAATCTTGTTTGTCCAATACTCATGCAATTATGTGACTTTAAATTGAAAAGTAAACGATATATATATATATATAAATATATAAAACTAAAAAATGAACATTTTCTAAAAGAGATTTCTCGACTGTATTTCCCGATGGATTATCACCGTTTATTATCTATTTTCTTTTCTGATTTTTACTTTCAAAGATATCTGATTCATTATAACGCAATTACTCATCGCTCTTTATAAACGATACTTTGACGACGACTAAGTACGTTATATCTCTTGGAATTTCTTTCTTAAGCGTTACTACGAAGGACATCGGAGAAACGAAGCCACGTGCTTTCTAATATTACCATTGTAACGTATGCGAGAAAATTTTAAAAGCATTATAGCGATTATTATCGCCTGGTCTTATATGTATATATAAGATTATAATTAATTAATAGAAAGTTTAATATTGGAATAGACTTCTTTTTGTTTCTTTAAGTTCAATAATCGTTATTCGATAAAGTTTAACATGAAAAAAAAGACAAAAAAAAAAAGAAGAAAATAATAGAAAATACCGACTAGATTTTATTAGAAATTGTTAAATGATTTTTTTAATTACACAGAGACATTAGTTTTTAAAATTGATTACCGAAACTTGTTCGCAGCTGAATGTTTCGTTAACGAAATGCCGAGTTTCGTGTTCTCTTAGAGTACAGAAGCGCTGATTTTAACATTTCTAAAGTGAAATTGTAGGGTAAAATAGACAACCGAAATAACAGTGTTGGACAAAGTTATTTTTCAGTTTACGCTAAATCTAACCAAAATTGTTCAAGAGGTTAGGTAAAAATTTCTTTAATTCGTCTGCGTGCCTGGTGATTAAAACATTTTGTGACTATGTCGATTTTATTTCACACAAATTCGCCTCCACGATTTAAAATAAAATATTCGTTTCATAGTAATCGTGAAGATCACCAAGCACTTTGACTTTTTCATTTTTTAATAATTAGATCTCGTACACGTTTTGAAATCATTAAGAAATAAGAAACAATTGTCGTGGGATTGCGAAAGTATTCATTTTTCGAACGTGACGCTTAAATTTACTAGAGAGACTCCAATTGGTTTCAGTATTGCCAATCGACGAATGTGAAAGAGAGACCTGCAGAGAATATGAGATACGTGAAAGAGAGAAAGAGAGAGTGAGAGAGTGAGAGAGAGAGAGAGAGAGAGAATGCCGGGAGCACGCCCCTGGAACGGCGATTATTCCAGACGAATCTCTTCTTTTGTTTTATGCTTGATTGTCGATATCTTTGATGAAAATAATTTCGTTTTCTTTTCTTTTAATCGAGAGAAAAAAAAATTATCTAAACACATTTGAAAGAATTTCTTAAACTATCATTAATTGCCATTGGCTCCTTTCGTCGTATTGTAGAAATTCGACAGAAAGAAAGAAAGAAAAAAGCGGAAGAAAAAATAAACACAGCCGTTGCGATAGGTTAAAATTCTAGATAGAAAGAGAAAGAAGATGATGAAAGAAATATCAGGTCGTGTTTCCTTGCTATTGAAAGGATAGATTAGTGGGATATAATCGTAGATAGGTTAGTGGCCGTTCTTCTCGCACAAGCGTGCACGAGAGCGTGCAAGTACATATACATATATACAACGGCGTCGAGTGCTATTAATAAACCACCGTTTCGTCGCGACCACCTGCGAGGAAAGAGAGACTACGTGCTGAACGTATGTGTCAGGGGAACGACCACTTGACGCTGGCAACCTGTCGGATCGGCTTCAACGGGCCAGGCCACCAGTTTCCTTCTTATTCGCGAGAAGAATAATCGCGAAAAAATATAGGACTCATATAAAGCGCGCGCGCGCGCGCGCTCGCTCGCGAGAGAGAGAGAGAGGGAGAGAGAGAAAGAAAAAAATTCACAAATCAATCTAAACGAATAATGTAAAAAGTAAGAGAGGCATTAAGTGTTTTGAGAAAATTCGATAGTTATGCGGATAAGGAGAGCAACGCCCTGCCAACATGGCCGGCCGGTCCCGTTTTCTCGACCGGCTTCATCGACTAACGTCTCAAACAAATTTCATGTTACATATTATACATTTATTTCTGACAGATCTTACGAATATTACGTTTCTCTATCCAATAAAAAAACGCATTAACGTTTATTATCATTATTATTATTTGACTCACCTTTCAAAAGAGTTAAAGACACAAAGAAGCGTCGACGAACTAGTCGAGAGAGAACACGTCCGTTGATCGGCGTAGGGCCACCACAAGGATACTACTATCAGGCACGAAGTACGAATGAGACTCGAGGGGTTGCGAGTTGCAAGGACTGTGAGCGAGATCGTGGCTCCTACCGCGTTCTGTGGACTCGCCCGTAGGTGTGGTCGGTATACCACGAGACCTAAGCGATATACTTCAGACTATGATCGACCAAGGCACGTTAGCCTTTTATTTTTGTTTTAGCTCGATTCAATTATTTATGTGTATATACATATATATATATACACATATATGAAATTAGACAATTTTCTATTGATTAATCTTTAATTGCATATGACTCGTGGCGACTCCTATTATCATTTTTACATGGAATCGTGCTCATCTAAGGCGGACCCCCCTCTATGCGATCGAAATGGACTCGTCCAGCCGGCTCTTCCCCCACCTTGTGGATTCACAGCTCTTGCCATATATGGGCATAAAACGAAAGCGGCTCGCTGATTGGTCGTTCGACCGGCTGCCGGCTAGATTCTCCAAATGCCGCTTCAAACTGTACGATACGGGGAGTATAATGCCTTCTGGATGCGTACACACTAGTACGTAAGGGTTCCCCGCCTGTCTGACTAACCGTTCGTAGAATGTGTGCGTAGAGAAGAGAATGTGTGCTCTTGCATATCGTGCGTAACGTACACACACATACATATATCTCGTAACGGAGTTGCATACGACACACACGATCTTATACGCATGTCGCTTGCATACACATATATAAATACCCAACATATACACGACGTATAGAAAGCACGCATGTATTTAAGTACAAACGTACGAAAAGAGAGTACTTTACCGATGGTAGTAGGTACAGGGTGAGTCATGAGAAATAGTCATGAGTTTTCGTGAGACTGCGCTTTCCTTTGACTTGAAAATTTTTCACACGGTTAGCAATTGCTTTATGACAGATAAGTCGAACGAAGAAGAATTTAGTCATTCCCTAATGCATAAGTCACATATGTATGTATGTAGATTATTGGTCTGTAATGTGGCTGACGTATTTTAATCGCATTTCGCGATTTAAATATATTATTGGCTTGTCTGTGTGCGAGAAAAAACAATTTAAGCAAATTATGATGCTGAAGTAAGTTAACTTTCAAGTCTAACCTTATCGACATGAAGAACGATTACAATGATTCCTGGTCGGGCAAGGTTACTACAAACATTTTACAAAATAGAAACCAAGTTTTTCAATCAATGTAATGTATACACCATCGTTTTCTGTAATTAAATTTTTCGTTCTCAATAATCATATATATATATATATATTTATATATATATGAGAATCGCTTTGTATTTTGTTTTTTATTATTATTTTTTTTAAATTTATTCTTTGGCATTGTTTGGTGAAATCATTATTAGATAAAGCGTTGTGGAAAATATCGCGTAATACGAATTTCCATGTAACGATTAGGTTCGTCGAATCATATCTTGTAATCTATACTGATAAATAATTAAAAAAATATATTGCTATATATTTCTTATTTATTAATCCAATTAATAGCGTAGTATATAGATGATCGAATATATTCGATGGTAATTATATTTAAAAATATTACAAATTATCTTTAAAATGTATCTATTCAAAGTTATCGATCTGTTTTTAAATAAAATTACAATGAAAAATATAAGTAAAACGGATAAAGTGTAATATGTTGTTATGATGTATTAAAATATATTCTAATATGTTTTTTTCTTTTTATTTTTAATAAATGTTAAAATATTTCTTGCATTTAAAACAAGACTTCCTTATTTGATAAAATCAAAATATGCAAAATTGAACTTCCGAAAATATACATGTATGTACATATATTCAAATAACAGTAAAATGATATATACGCAAGTGATTTGTAGAATTGAAAACGCTTAGTAAAGCATTCCTCTCATGTAAACGTTTACTACATCGTCAAGATTATATTAACTTTATTGAAAAAAATTAAAGAATTAAATAAGTAACTAGTCTTTTTCTCAAATAAGAACGAAGCTGATCTTTTGACATTTGGTGTCCTATTCAATCAAGTTCACTTATGTAGCCAAGCGATTCCGACTAACAGGATTATATCGATGTGCATATTATGTTCACGAAAAAGAAATGGACGATCTCTTACAAGCAGTACTGCAGCATCGACCAATGATAAAGAAGATTTATAACGTGAATGCAATAACATGTTGGTACACCTTAGGAAAATTGATTCTGTAAGATAAAAATTCTAATGTAAAGACTATACTAAATTCTGATTAGGTTTTATCGAATGTAATTGTGGATATTATCCAATAAAAATTGAGTTAAGCTCACTTTCATTTGAAGTCATATAAGCTTTTCATTGCTTTTTTATATAATTAATTTCTTTTATATTATGAATACATATTTAATATACATATATTGTATATATATCATATTATATAGTACATGTATATGACATTATTATCATCCTATTATTTCATTTTTCATATATATTATATTACACACACACACACATATATATATATATATATAACATTTGATTATATATATTATAAAAAATTTTTATTATTTATCAGAAGAAACACTTCCTCATAGGTTAGAAACCTGGCGAGCAAGTAAATGTCTCCCTTTGCGTATCTCTTCTATGTAAGATCGGCCAAAAATAGATTCAAGGGCGCGGACAAGGGTGCACTGGACTATTGCCACGTCACGTAGGGCTTGGATACGGCAGGAGTGCACACATCCGTTTTCTCTTCGTATGTGTGTAAGTACGAAATCTCTCTCTCTTGTCTCCTCCCATGAGTTGGTGAGTCGGTGCGTTCGCGGGTGCAGTGTCTCCTTGAAAATCGATACGACGCCGGCGTCCGTGCAGTCTGCGCCGACACGAAGATAGCCGAGTCGGTGAACGAGAACCACGTGGCGGCAGAAATGTCAGATCGCGAAGGGCTCGCTACGTCGTGCTTTGGGTCCTCGAGATCAATGCTGTTAAATATCGACCGATGGATGGTTAGGAGAGATAAAGAAAGAAAGCTGATGTCTGACAATAAAATAGAGAGAGAAATAGATAGATAGATAGACGGAGAGAGAAAGAAAGAGAAAGAGAGGGAGGGAGAGAGAGAGAGAGAGACAGCCAGCTACTAGACTCCATTCGGTTCATTAATTCTACCTGTTTCCATATGAGACATATCTTGATTCAATCAGAATGAATAAAATGATACTCAGACGATAAGAATATAAATGCCCAACGATTGTCCAAATATATTCAGTTTATCTAGAAAGTTCCTAAGAGGAAACATCGGCAATTCGAAAATCGTAGAAGAGAGATATATAAATAATCTTTCGTATCTCGACAGAAATTTCAGTATGATCTTTATTGCAACTATCTCTTGCAAGTAGATCGTAACAAGATGAGAATGTACGTATGTATTTATGTATGTACACATTTACAATATCGAAGGAAACTGATGACAGAACGGAGAAGTTTGTCGTGTTCGACCTGAAAACCCAATGGCCCGCGTTGCCTCGACCTTGTCGACCAAATAAGGACCTATTCAAGGTCTTCGGGCCTTACGTAAGGCCCCCTTTTATAACGTGCGAATCAATGTTGGCATAATGATCAAATCAATTTCTATTAGATTTGATCATTTTTGTCTATAGTTAGTCACCAAATGTATATGTATTTGATGAAAATGTTATCAATAGATATTGACACGAGAACAATGAAAAATGGAAAGATTTCATTTTGTTTTATTCAGGAAAATCGAAGACGAGTAAGAGAGAGAGAGAGAGAGAGAGAGAGAGAGAAATCCTTTTCGACATGGGCGTGCCGTTCGCGAATACGTGCCGTAGGTAACGTCTGCCTCTCCGCGGCTGAAATCAATACAGAATGCGACGGTAAGTTCAACGTACCCACCCAGAAGAGGAACGCTTAAGGCTCTCTCCCGTTGGACGACGACGAAAATCCGTCGGGATACCGTCCAGACGATGAAATCGTTGGGGGATCTTACTTTAGAGGTCGTAAACCTATCTTAAAAGCTGACCGATCTCTTAACATCTATGGAAGACTTTGACTTTTAGCAAAGAAACTTGTGTCTAAGACGATCGTAACTTGTCCTCCTATTTCTTTTAGATACTATGTACGAACTTTTCGCGACTGTAAGTGTTTTCTCCGACAATTGGAAAAAGTGAAACTTTGAGAAAAAGGCTGATCCAGATTGCATCTTGAAAGGGTAGATTTTCTTTGCAAATTTAACATAAAAATTCTGTTTATTTTTCTTTTTTTTTAAGCCATATAACTTTCTTAATTAGTATTATTACATTCAACGTGTCAATTAGTCTCGAAATTAAGCTCGCGCTAGTTGTAGTTTTTACGAGATGGTGACGCTGGTCAGCCAACTATGTAAATATTCTTATTTTTAAAGAACCAAATAAACGCCTCGTTAAATTCTAACAATTAATAGCCAAAGATCGGACACTCAGTCTCTAACAACGTGCTCACCGTTCTAACGAAAATTGGCTTTTTACGGTAAACGGATACTTGCATGGTCATGCTCCTTTTCGTTGTTAATCGTATCGGAAGAGTGATCAGATATTACACCGGCTCTAACTATGTTCAATTTCTTCATTCTCTTCTACTAATTGTATGTAACTCTTTGAAATACTGCTGTATGTATTCTTTTTTATCTTATCACAAAATTATCCCAAACATATACCGATAATTTTTTATCATTTTTTTAAAGGTCGATTTGATACTTTCATCTATAATATTATATATTATATATTATTATTATTATTACTATTATTATTATTATTACGTCGTAATCAGAAAAAAATTATATATCTGACGTACAATTTACGTTTTTAAATTCTACGAATAATTTGAAACTTGTAAATTATAAATCGTTATATAAGTTTATACTTAAGGAGAAAGAGAGAGAGAGAGAGAGAGAGAGAGAGAGAGAGAGAGAGAGAGAGAGAGAGAGATCATAGTACGATCATGTAGATGGTAGATCGAGACAACAGTCTTCAATGGCGATCGCGTAGCACGCGAAGAATCTGGCCAGAGGAGGTGACGACGATAAATAACGCGATCGCTATATTTAGTTATTCTTTTATGAGTATTTTATACAAGCATGTGTGTGTGTACTTCTTGCGATAGAACGCAAAGAGAAGCGACGTAGCTTCTTCTTTCTTGATCTCTTCACCGACATGTCCGAGCTTTGTCGTAGTCATTCTCGTAGTGTGACAAGCCAGCTGACGATAAAGGCAACGACGATAATAAGGCCGGTTCGCGTAGATACGTACGTACATACATACGTATATCGGTCGTGTTGTTTGTGAATATAACCGAAGGCAAAGTCAACGATGATTCAAAGCAATGACGTTTGCGTCGAGTGACTCGTGTTCCTTTTTACGAACGTTTTTAATTTTTTCTTTTTTTTTTATTAGTTTCTCATCGGTCGTCCCAAGTTAAAGATTTAATTTATATTTTCTAAATTCGTATTGTCGACGTTTAATCCTTTATAACTCAATGTTTTTGTTGGTATCTATAAAAATATTATCTATATAACGTGTAAGCTATAATGTTACTTAAACTAGTATAAGTAATAATTTATTTATTAATATTTGATTAATATATTAATAAAGAAATGTATATTTATATATATATATATTAATATATTATTATTAATATATTAATATATTATTAATGCGAGTGTTATTTATATCAATATAATTGTACTATATTAAGTACAACTTGTATTTACAAAAGAAATAAAAATTTTTTAGATTTGAAATAAATAATAATTTTGTGGCGATTAAATGAAAGAAATCTCAAGTATGTGATTTCGAAGTTAGATATGGTCTCATAGAGAGTTAATACGAGTTGTTATTATTTCAAGAGTTTCATTAATTTCACCAAATATAAAATGTTAAATTATGTTTACTTGAATTAGTATAGGATCATTAAGATCTAGCTTTTTATCACGTAAAAGTATGTAATGAATCATAGAAAAATCGTCATCTCTTCTTCTTGGAAATTTCTACGAAAAGTCGACGGTAAGAAATTCGAATTCCGCGATCTTTAATGATGACTGTACAATAGGTATTTCCAAGAGAGAAAGCCAAAATAAAAGCTATTAGATCCATAACCATGAGAAGACTTTCGTGAAACGTTTTCGGTATTCACTTTCCTATCTTACCGATAAGTTCTCGCGATAAGATAAGCATCTTGTCTTTGAAATCAAATGTTACTATCGTATCATTTAACAATCGTGTAGCTAACAATTAATTGATAGAATTTGCTAACGTATATTCTTATTGTAGCTGAAATTATTATTCTTTTTTTTTTTAAACGACTGATAAAAAATAAAATAAAAAAGATAAAATTTATTAAAAGTATGGAGCAATGATATTTCGAACGATGACCAAGTCGAACGAAACTAGGAGTTATGGAGGACGAAAAGAAAAAATTTACAAGATTCGACCTCGAGATAATCACAATACGCTGTGTCGTCGAGGTCACGACGAGCTGGATTCTTCGAGATTTGACCTTGTAGACAACACCGAACACTGATCCAGAACAGGTAGACAACCGGTAAAACGTATGTGCCGGTCGCGCATGTTACCGGCTAAATGTTGCATGTTCCATCATACGTATGTATGTAAGTATCTATAGTATGTATGTACGTTCGTCGCGTTCTTGACTCCGTTTCCTCTGTAAGTTCGCATAGGGTCAAGGATTCGGAACACGGCCGTGGAACGTGAGGACTACCAAAAAGGGTAATTTTAGAATCATGTTAGCCAAAGATCGTGTCACCGCATTAAAAAGTAATGACGTTAATGAATAATCCTTTCGAGGAAAGCACTGTTTCATAAGATGATCATCAATTAATATCTACAATTATCACACTAAATGATTCATTAATAATAATCTCGATGAATTATATCATCGTATCAATCGTTTATCGCTGAATTATTGTTTTCCTCCGAAGTTATCCATGCGAATATTTATTTCTTCGTAATATTTAAGTTCATACGATAAAGGACAAGGAATAATTTTTCCTAACTCTTTTCTCGTTCGCAGCAGTGTCGAGTTTTGTGGTCAGACGATGGCCGGGGTTCAGAATTCGTCGTAATTTATTTGCTTTAAGGAAATCTATCTTGCTGCTGCTTGTTACGTGAGAAAGATGTTACGTAAAAATGTTGAGGTCGACTTGGATTGCGGTGTAAACATGGTTGAAACAATTTAAAAAAAAAAAAATCCAATTACATTTTTCTCCGGGGTTAACTTAAATTTACTGCTAAAAATTTGAGAGAAAATTCTGAGAGTTAGCAGCGCATATTTTCTTAACGATCGACTCGAATAAAATTAGTCAATGAATTTGATCGATCACTTCACATGATTTGTTCTTTAATTTTATTTTGATTCAAGATGGCGAACCTTTTAATCCAACGCCCATGCTATACTTAAATTAGCGATTTGTTATGTATCTAAGCAAGAAACGTGAAAGTTTTCCTTAAACGTCATGCGAACTTGAAAGATAATCACGAATAGCATGTATTTACCGTATCATGGATTTTTTTACATGTATGTGTTCACGAGAGTGCGCGGGAGAGAATACACGTCTCGAGCCAAGTGCAGCGTTCTCGTTACATACGAAAGTAGGTCAGCTATACTTGAAGACAGTGCGTCTCACTTACATGAAAATGCGACCAGTTTCCTTCGTTGAGTAGAGTCGGCTCAGTCTTATCTGTAACTACCGAGAAGACTGTATCTCTCGACCAGGATATACTTTATCCAAATGCGTATCTCGTTCTCTTTGCGACGAGTATTTAACATATGTGATTACCCCATAAGAAGTTTGTCTATATTTTTGTGTTAATCTATTTACATGATACCGATATCTTTCATCGATTGTTTTATCAGCTTTAGTAAAAGAGAGAGAAAAGGGAAAGAGAGAGAAAAGACATTCTGCGATTTGAAATGACTAGCATGCTTAACGGTTATCGAACTGTTCTCTGCCATATCGCTATGTTCGAGAGAGCATGACGATTCTGTAGAATGAAATTATTTTGATTATTATTTACAGAAAGTAGTACACACATAGAAACTATCAAATTTCCTATATCATGTGCGTGTATATATATATATATATATATATATATATATATATACACATATATGTATATATATGTCTTTCCTGTTTAACGTAAGAAGCTTTCGGGAGATGCATCCGGATGTTTCGACTTCGTAACCGTCCTTTCCCGCAACTCGTAAAAATTCAAGAAGCATTCGTCGTCTATAAATAGCCATTTCCGTTTCGACAGGTAGGCAGGATCGATTACGTTTCTTAGGTATGTATAATCCAATGATGTATCGTGATAAACTGTCTATTCAAGAATTTCTTTAGATTTTTTTCGGTGTTATTATCTATGAAATGTGAAGAAATTTTCAGATCAACAAATTGACGACTTTGTGCTATCCATTCCAACGATTATTGTGAACCTGGCAGTTAGGAAATTTTCTGATAAGATTAATTCACCTCTCGTTTTACTCTCCTCCATTCATCAGCAATGATCTCGCGAGCAGACGAGAATTGTCGCCGAGGCGCAAAAAAAGGAGCGAGCTGAATGGAACTGGAACGAAGCGTACAGGTTCGTTAAACCGGTAGGCAAAAACTGCCGGATGAATGGGTGGTACCGAGTGTAGGTTATACTCGTTGGATAGAATGAGCGGTTAAGGAAGTGGAGGGAGTGTAGAAGGGAATACCGAGGGCAACAGTGTCGTCACGACCAGGTTTAGAGCCCTTAGGCTTAGAATCTATAGAAACTAGTCCTAATCGGGATCAATAACTGATTAAGACTTTTGAACTATTCGCTATTAATTTATATCGTCGAAGAAAAATATCATCTATAAACATTAATCTTGTTTTAATTTCGAGAAGGTTGAGAACCCCTGTCTCAAACGTAGAATCTAACGTTATAAACATAAATCATCCCAACTACGTTACCAACAGTGTTTCAATTGAATCTGCAAATTCTGCTTAAATGGACTGGAAAGTAGAAGCTTCGTCGCGATTAAGCTGATCATACTATATTAATCGAGAATTCCTGCAGAGGCAAGCATTTGCATGATTCAACCGTGATATATGAGAACACACGCTTTTAAATGATCCAAAGAGGTATATACGATATCGAATGATATAAAATGCAAGCAAGAGTTATAATTGTTTCACTGTAACGATATACGAAATTGTTAGTTACATATACTATACTGCGATAAATATATTTGAAAGATTATGGTGTTCTTATGGAAAATCATCAAGAGTTCAGTTGTACTAATGGAACAAGGAAATATTTTTCTTTGAATGATCCTAAAGCCTTATTGAATTTTATGATAAAGAAAAGAATGTCTTTGTCTCTTCCTTTGGCGTACGTGCGTCGTGTGTGTATGTGTGTACGTGTTGTGTGGTAGAAGATAGGGGCTTAGGTTCGACCACCATTTCGACCTGTACATTCGGCACAAACCTATCTCAAGAATCCTGTTGTTAGGAAGACACCTTTGTATGCATGTACTTTTCGACTCTCTCACCTGAAATTTCATGCAGGTTTTACACGACCCTTAGATTAATGTGGTAAGACGTCTCGCAGGATAAGCCACATGCCTAACGGCACGACCGCATGCGTTCTACATATTTCCAAGTTCAAGTTCGTTTAGAGGTTAGCGTTCGAAGCCTTCTATTGGTTGCTTTTTGTAAAGAAAAAGATGAAGAATAAGATGAAGAAGAGGAATGAGAGCGCGATTTCTCTTTTCATTGTTTGATATGATGTACGCCATAATTAGAAACATATTTGCAAGTTGAAATCTCATGAAGTTGAATTCAAAGAGGAGAGAACTTCTGTTCGTGTAGATATATGATTCTTTTTTTTCTATTTCTTCTGTAGAAATAACTTTGACAATGTTGCATTGTTACTGGTCGCTATATCATCGTGAACGTAAGGAACTATCTTACAAAAGACTGAGAAATACAGATTATCGAGCACGTTGCACTTTTTCGTGCTCGAATGGAACTCTTCGTGTACGTTGCTCCGGGCTAGAACGCGGGAGCCTGGAAACGGATCTCGAGGAGCAGCGAAGACAGGACCGTAACTAGGTTTTCGGGTAACTTGTCCCTGAAACAACATTTTTCTTTCCTTATACGCGTTTCTTAAGTAGATAATTATTATTCGAATAAAAAAATATGATGATAAGAGTGAGAAAAAATTTATCATGTCATATTAAGAGCGAAATTTTTAAATAAAATATAAGTTCTATATCGGCTATATTTGAATACACAATAATATGCTCCTTTCAATATGAAAAAGGGACTGTCGTTGAATGGCGAACATTTATCGAGTGAATAGTTTCCACAAGTAGTCGCATAATTTAAAAGAGAAAACGAAAATGCCGACGACGGTAATATTTTACTTTAGTACATACGCTATAGACAAGATACGACCCTGGAAATCGGTCAGAAGAACCTGCTTTCATCGCGACACCTGTCGCCCCGTTATATATACTATCTAGTCGAATAACTCGATTCTTTGTGAACTCCTACATTTCTTCGCTAGAAATAATTTTGGTTGAGGGTGGAGTTGGGAACTGTGTTCTTCGTACTTTTTATAAAGACTAATGTTGATAAAAAATGTTAACATATTTGTATACTTGGTCAATCTAAAGATTGCCATTTTTTACAGTTTTTACTTTTCTTAGTATACAATGAATACTCATTTGCTCCTTTAATCAACTTTTAGTATGTCACATCACTTTAATCGACTTCCCCATCATAACATCTAATAAGATAGATTGATGATGCAACAAAAAATCATGACGTAATAAAAACAAAATTAGTTGCACCGACTTTTGATTAAACGCTACCAACAAAATGTACATTATTAAAACCCAATCAGGGCTTATGACATGACGTTTTATACTGCAGAATGAATTTCCTAAGATGTACATAATATACTCGATACGTGTCTAGTTAATCTCTGAGATTTGATTCGCTACTCGATAGAAGAAAAGTCTCGCCGAGAGCTCCCTTTTGGGGTGGATGAGCAAGAGAGAAAACGAAAGAGCCTACGTGAGCTTGGCTGGCAACCGATGACTCACGACGAACTGCAGATGGGGAGCGTTTGAATTTGAAACGATATGGCCGTCGTTTAGACGTCCTCCGAGTTCTGCAGCTGTCCTCGACCACCGAAAAGGTTTCCTCGAACGTACGGCCCTACATACTGGCCACGTTCTATCTCTAACATTACTATGTTTGCCTTACAAACGTTCGCGTTTCAGAGAGGTTAGTTAGAACTGTGTGCTGAACCCCGGCATATGCCTTCTTTGCAGGAGGGAGATATATCTGCTAATTATAGTAGTAGGTCTGGAAAATTTACTCGAGGGAAGACCTACTCTCCTTCCCAAGGTACACATATCCTGATGTCTGATTTATCGTGGAACCGTACGTCATCCCACGAACTCTATCTATTGTCCCTCAACTATCAGCTCTAGAATTATAATGACAGAATACAATAATAGGACTCATTTCAATCGCATACATTAACATCTGTTAACGTCTATATAGACTATTGGATTCTCCCAATAGTTTCTACGAATATCATTATTTATTTTGACTCCTCAATTACTCTAATAAATTTCGTATAGAATATCTCAAATTAAATGTTGATATATTCAATGTATTCATCGTAATATTAACAAAAAAAACTAATTCTTATCACTCCTTATATCATTCGCAACATATATATACAGGGTGAGGCGCTATCTATTGTCACTTAGAATAATTCCAAAAGTATGATAGTATTAGAAAAATTTTCGAAACAAAAGTTGCATAGGACAACGGGGGCTATCATATAACGTTAATTTTTCGTTGCTAGGTGGAGTCGCATCAGAGATTTGAAGGTCAACTTTGTTTTTTAAAATAGAATGCTGTTTTGGTTTTTCTGATAATGGCTATTGAGACGAATTCAATGATGTGCAACATTAAGGTCTTTGAAGGTCAACAAAGGTCATTTGAGGAAAAACAGGTGAAATGAACTTTATTTGTTCAAAGTGATTACCAAGGTGTTCAAAGTGATTACCATCGTTATCAATGCAGTGCTGCAATCTCCTTATCATGGATTGTGTAGTATTTCTTATCACTTCAGCATTTATCAAATCACATGCTCTAACAATTCTCTCTTGCATATCTTCAAGCGTAGTTGGAACTTTTTTATAAACAAGGTTTTTCAAGAATCCCCATAAGAAAAAATGATCTTTTTTGACCTTCAAAGATCTTAATGTAAAAAAACAAAGTTGACCTTCAAATCTCTGATGCGACTCCACCTAGCAACAAAAATCTAACGTCATATGATAGCCCCCATTACTCCATACAACTTTTGTTTCGAAAACTTCTCTACTTCTATCATACTTTCGGAGTTATTCTAGGTGACAATGGATAGCGCGTCACCCTGTATATATATAACATATATATTATTATTATATATATATATATATTATATGATTTTTATTGTAAATAATTACTACTATATAAATATGTATAAATAAATAAATAAATAAATATATATATATATATTTTATAAATAAATCTGGACGAGTTGGCATTTTTTGATATATTTCCAATCCTCTGTCAAGTGAACCAAGAGTAATTTAGGGGAAGAAGGGAGAGAGGAAAAACGAATAGGAGCGTGCGCGAATCAGCCGAAAAGCGGAGACTCGGCCCATGGTGTTTCACGGCTGTAGAGATCGATGAGAGACGTCTGCAGTGGTGGCCACCACGCCCAGGCACGAGGAGAGGTGGTAACACCATGACTCACCCCATGCAGAGAGAGAAAGAGAGACACCCCCGTGGCGCCGCTGGAGCCACCGAGACACGAAAACCCAGCCAGGATGCAATCTCCTCTTTCTACCTCTATCTTTATCCTAATACCGTCTCCTAACTCTAGCTTCTCATAAACGCGCCCTTCCCCGTTCGTTCAACGTGCGAGTAGGCACACGCGTGTACGATACTGGAGATCACGTGATTCGGCCTAACTCAACAACGACACATTGTTAGTTCAATTTAGTTAGGGATACTGAATGCTTATTTATAATACTAAACGCAACGGATGAGACCCGCAGGGACGAAATATTCTTTAGAAATCGATGAAATAGAATTGAACGTTCTTCGTTCAGCTATACGATCCTCTTCCATAACTTTCTCCCAAATAATTTCATCCTAATGCTTGGAATATTTCCATCTCTACAATTGGACGACGGTACTTCGGGTGTTTCCGAGTTCACAGTTCATAATTTTGATCTTAACAATTAGCCAATCGTAAATTTTCCTTCCTTACGTTTTTTTCTTTTTTTCACAATGATTCTGATGGGATAAAAATTCTTTAGTTCTATTTGAAATTTCTCTCTTTCTCTCTCTGTTTTTTATTTTTTTTATTTTTGTCTTCGAAAACATTTCTAGATCGTTAGAAATCGTTTTCTTTTCGTGGCGCAAATATACCGAGCACGTAAAGTAAAAGTGAGTCAGTATGTCGTGTTAATCAAATTTAACATTCAAGATTTAACAGTGAAGATTTATGTAAAGGAAGCTGTGAGATCGTTAAAAGATTTTTCGGGACAACGTACATACATATATACATATACCGTATTATAGGACGCCGATGAGAAATTGGCCGTGAAACGGCAAAGTCAATGACTTCGTGGCTTGGTTTAATTGACTCAACGACGACGGGATCTTTTCACGGCTTCAGAAATCAAGGTCATCGCGGAGACTCGATCGAAGTGCGCGTCGCATGCAGTGCGTGCGCGCATCTGCAGAAGTTACGCGTTTCTCTCTCCTCTCGATTTGTTAATTAAAACTTTATGAAGATAGAATGGAAGGTGGAAATCGAGTAAGGTTTGTCGTGTGGAGTCATTTCTAAGCTTGAGATCTCACGGTACAATCTATTTTAATGAAACAATCATCTTCCAAAACGAAGTTTCGAGATTATCGAAGTCCTCATTAAACAAATTATTATTTATACATTTTTGCAATTTATATAAGCGCATTTATATAAATCTATTATTTGTATGTTTTATATGTATTTATATGTTTCTTTTATTATTAAGAAATTTCCATCGAACGTATCTATGACAACGGTTCATCGCTCGTTGATAGAAAGTATATTCTGACCTAGTGACGCATGAGAAATCTTTGAAACCACTTTGCAGATAAAATAATAATGACTACACACGCACGCACACTTGCATGGACATATTTGACGACGAGAAGCAGTAATAATATATACGATGATGTCCTCCATTATCCGACATTCACCCCCGTCCCCCAAAAAAGGAAAGAATTTAAATGTTATTCCGTATAAGACGTTTGAAATACTCGCCGTGAGAGCTCGTATTTTTCGAATACGTATTATTGATGATAAATATTTTAATATATTTATATATATATATTGAAATGGAATCAAAAGAATCACACGACGATAAGCGAAAGAAATAAAAGCTGGTAAAAGATAGGTAATAGGATTTCATGGAACTTCCAGAGAAATGTCGTATTTTTTATCAGAAATCGATAGAAGCTTTTGAATTGTGGAGTCAGGATAAGGCAGAGTCAGTATCCGCAAGGAGACGTTTCCCCTTCCTGTGGTGGGATACCAGAGTCGTTATCCTGCGGATGTTGGTATCCTCTGTGCGATAAAGGTCGATTTCCAGACGTCGACGTATTCTCCCTACTTCCCTCTCTTCCTCTCCCCCTTCTCTTTTTCTCTTCTCCTCTGCTTCTACCTCTATTTATTCTTATTCGTCTAACGCGCTTCTTCCAGCAAAATTAATTAGTCTCATGAATGTGCGTACCACGACGTAACTGGAGCGATTCAGTTACGAGTAACGAGGGTGCGTTCACGCCCACGTATTGAACGTAATCTAACAACACCAAATATGGTAACTTTGTGCATCGCCTCGAGGCTTCCCCACCCTTTTTTTGCTGCAAACGCTTATCGCTATCCCCACTCTGTATCCCTTGCTTTATCTTGATCTTAGGCGTAATAGTCGTTTTCGATGTAATATTATTAATTGAGAATGAATGCCGATCAAAGACAATGTCTTAGATGTCTGTAAATCGATTTACGATAAAAGGACAAAGACCCTTTCAGAGAAAAAATAGGAAGTGATCGTAATTGTAAAGAAGAGATTAATTGATGCATTCAAATAAAATTTTAATTTCGAAACGAAATTTTCATTCGAAAATTTGATTTTATACAAATCTCGGAAGGTCAATCGAACACGATCGCACGATCGTATTAATCCAAATATAGACTACGTTTAAGTGTTTCGCCATATTCGAATGCATGTCAGGGTTCCACACGAGCCTCCAAACTGAGTCGCGAAGAGTGGCTTTCGATTAGGCTTTTACTGTCACGCGAGGCACGGTTTAAAAGGCGAATATAAGCGAACGAACACAACCTCAATTCCATATGCGAAAGCAGTACTTTGGAACGTCTCCAACGCTCTAAAACTCTCTCTCTCTCTCTCTCTCTCTCTCTTTCTCTCTTTCTATTTTACCTGGCCCTCTACTCTGTCATGTCGTTCCTTATCGCTGTGTGAATGTAACGTTGTAACCGGCGTTTGGTCACGTGATAACGACGCCTGTAAAATAGATCGGAGAGACACGTTTGACGTTCGATCGTTAACGAACCTGTTAATACGCTCCCACGAGTAATTTCGAGCTAATGTTGCCTTCCTCGTTGAACATATGCGTGACATGGTTATTTAAAAAGAAAAAAAAAAGAATTGAAAAATATCTATGAACCTCTGTTATCTCGTAAAGCTTTGCTTTGTCTAAAAACTTGATAAAGATTAAAATAATCTCTTTTTAATCGTATTAATCATCACAAATTCGTCTTGCATTTTATCTTTACCAAAAATAAAAATATGTTTATCGTTTCTTAACGTTTTAATTTGGCGAATAATTTATAGTCACATGTTATTTTTCGCCGGTGAACCTGGATTAACAATGGCATAGGCAATGTCCTGACAACGCCGCCTTACGTCTGTCACATTTACGCACAGCTTCCGGCCGGTAACTGAATGACCGAGAGGGTACTCGATACTCGATATGACTCACACAATATTGTAGTTATTATGGTAGCAATAGTAGACCCCTGTTATATTTATCATTCGATATCAAGAAATCGACGAATATTAAACGGAAAAATGAATGAATCATGAGAGTATCATCGAACAAAATTTGCGATTAACGACAATGAGTCATCGTTGCCCTGTCTACGAAAAATGTTTTTGCAGAATGCATTTTTAGAAACATTGCGTTGTTAAGACTTGGCAAACAGTTAACGATACCTTTTTTATACCTTCGAAAGAGAGGCTTGATAAAATATAATTAAAAAGAAATAAATAGAAATGTGACTTATCATCTACTATTAGGTTGAGGTACTTGCCATCTTACGATTTGAATGTTGCAATTGTTCTTAGAATTTCATAAAAAACGCGTTATAATAATGAAAAAGTATGGTAATCAACTTACCAACTATAAAAAAATGTGTTATTTTAGTGCCATCGATTAATAGAAAAACGAACTAAATTTCGAACCTTCACGTTACCATTTCCATGTCACATTCTGTATTACCGACAATCTATTAGAAGTACCAGCAATGCTAATATTGGACTTAACCCGATAAATACGATAACTTTTAACATCCAAAACACCTGAAATGCAAATTTTTTTTATAATTATTCCATTCTATTTTTATACTCCAATTTTTTAACAAACAAATAATTTTCAGCTACGAAGTAACGACAAAAATAGATTGATAATTTTAGCGAATACTTCACTAATTGTAAAAATTTCATTTATGCATCTGCAAAAATTGAAATCGGAAGTATAACCAAATGGAATGCATATCGTACTGCGCAAGTAATTAATAATTTTTAAACAAATGTTATTTAAATAAATTAATTTTTACATAACAATCAATATTATTAATATTTTAATTACAGTTCGTAATAATTGTTTGATGCATATATTCACTATATTAATGACTACGTAATATTCTTAAGACTATGATTTCTGATTTTTTGGTCCATTCGAAACGTAAAGCAATGCATATCGCGATGCTCACACGGAAAAGTAACGATAACTCACTCAGGCATTTTTAATGAGCTTTGGATAAATGATCCTATGGTAAAAATAAGGAAACATGTGCTCAACCATTCATTCCAATAGGTTTTATTTTTTAAGATATTGCTAAATTTTAGAAAAATGTGTAGTTCTCTTTGATTTTTATATACTAGAAACATACAGATATTATAAGAAACGTTTAGTAGAATGGCAAGCGGCCTAGATTCGTAATTCAGGAATCGTGAACTGCTCGAGGCTGATTAAATTTACCCGTTTTTTTTTGTAATGGATCAATGTAAACCAACATAATCAACTAATTTATTTTCTTGCATATATATATTATATAATATATTATTTTTACAAAAATCAAAATATGAGTTCATTTCCACACTATCTTTGAAATAGTTATTATATGAGAAGCGTTATTTTTTTAATAATAGTAGTGCAAAGTAGATTACCTTAATAGGATTAACTTTAATAATTTAAACTTTCGTTAATTTTATAATTATTTAAACAATCTGTAATGTACACGGAGTGCAATAAATGAATATTTAAACAACAGGAGATTCGCTTAAAAATATTACACGTATCGTAACACGTGTTAAATATAAAATAATTAAATTCAATATTTCAATAGAATTGCAATACAATAGAATCAATAGAATAAATTTTAAACTCGCAGTTGTTTTCATCTAATATCAACGAAAACGAACTTTTTGCGAACTTTGATAGTTATCGATTTAGTTTTCTTTTGCATTACGATGAGTAAACATCGAAATTCACTTCTCCCATACGTGTAAGCTTAGACAATTTATAATTTCATTTATTTTACGTTCATAACTGATTAGTATTTAAAGAAAAGTTCTTACAATCGCAAAGTAATGTCGGTCGGTTTTTCATCATCTTGGGGCAGGATGCTCATCGTGAAACAACTACAAAATCTTAAAATAAGTAAATTTGTATTTCAAAAATGTTCTCAATATTTTCGATTCCTTTTTATTATAAAATTAATACTAATTATTTTATTCTTATTTTTCTGTTTCAGAATTTCATTGCAATCGTACATGTAGCCAACTTTTAGATATTTGGAGATACTATAAACAAATTAAAAATTGGATAGCTCGCGTAGGTAACCACGTTGATTCCAAGCTCGGACCTCGAGTCAAATAATGAAAGCACGACCGATCATGTTTGATAAGGACGATCATCCATATTTTTTGCAATAAATAAACAGTTCTCTTTTTATCGAAAAACATAACCATATAAACATATAATCATCAAACGATTATACTAATTTAATTATTCTAGTTTCTCTCGGGTTGGACCCATGAGTGGGACTCATGAATAGAGTCCATGGGTGTGGGCCCTTATAAGGGATCATGGGTGGGTTTTTCGTCTTGTAATAGAAAAAAATCGTGCTCGATTTGGGTATTTTGATTTTGCTCGGGTGGAGCGATCTTTGAGATGTCCACCTCTTGTTCTCAGTTCCTTTGTTCTCAAGCAGATTCTGGATTTCTTTTCTTTTCTTCCTTTTCTTTTTTTTCCAGGCTAGATCATCGAGGGATGGACTTTTTCTTCTTCTTCTCTAGGCTATATCATCGAGAGATGGATTCATTTGAGGTTTGATGGTTGATCGACGAGAAGATTCGATACATCGGCAAAGGTCCGACATATCATCGAGGGCCTCGGTTTATCATCGTGAGATTAGATTTTTACACGGGAGTTTATGGAATCTTTCTTCGCCATATGCAAAGAAAGAACGTCTCCTCTTCTTCCGTATGGGTAGGATAGGGAGAACACTTGCGCGCGCGTCAGCGGGTACAGGTGTGGGTGTCGCGGGAGCGATTAATAATCACACCGTGGACTTATATTTATTGTTCGAAACTCCGAAATAAGTATAATCATGTTCATAGTGATAATTGAAGCTTTCAAAAACGATCGGACGGACGATTACGACGGTCCTGCTATCCGTAAGCGGAGATTGACCTTCCTTCAGTTACCATTGGAACCTGAATTCTCGCTAAGCGCATTTCACTCCGGGATTCAAATTTTACAATAGAATCATCAGCCTATGGGTTTCCACAAGCAGTAACCTCTATGAAACGAGACCTCAGTTGGTAGTGCTTGAGATTTATCGAAATTCATAATTTGGATTACGTAACGCAAATATTACCGCGTGAATGACTGCAAAATCTTTTTCCAAATTTCCAAAATCTTTTCTTCCTAATTCTAACTAAACATTAAAGTACTTACATTTTACATTGCTAATTATATTTCAATAGACAAACAGATTAGGTATAGTAGAATCCTAAAATAATTTCTTAGAAAAATGCACTAGAAAATTAAAATTTCTTTATTACTCTTATTGATTATGTATAAATAATAATTATTTTATATAGATAATAATACTTTAGAAACGTGCAAGATTTTAATTAAAAAAAAAATTATTTTCTCCATTATTAAAGACAGATTTTGCTTTGATTTTGTTTTGATTTTTAAATAATAATAGCAGTAATAGTATGAAAGAGTAGAGTTACCCGTTAGTTCATGTATTTCTATATACATTAACTTCTATCTGATGAGACATGGATACTCGATATTACTTTTGGTATAATGTATATTATATTTTAAATGTTGTACATTTCATCAAAAATAATATCGAGTCAATGGCCGCTTAAATACGTTTTAATTATCTATATAAATTTAACTAGAAACAAAGACTATAAAATTGGTACAATTAACGAACACTTTTCAATCAATCTATCTTCAGAGAAGTATAATCTGACATATAATTTTTTTTTCGTTTTTATCAAATGCACTATTACTTTTACTACATAGAAAAATTTTTGTCACTAAAAATCCGATCATCAAATCATGCGTGATAGGGATATAACCAACACAAGTTTATATACCGATGTAATAGGTGCATAGTGGGGACAATGTTTCCCTATTACGCTTGTAGTTCATATTTTGTCCATATCTGTCGCTGAAGTCACATATGGTACGAGTGAAAGGTGGCGAACAGCCTTAAAGAATTTGTTATCAATAAATCAAATGTTATAATTATACGCAAAACTAACATAAGATATCCTCGATGGAAAAATAATAATAATACATACGTTTTAATAATAAATCAATCGTAATAACAATTTAATTGTCAGGAATGATGAACTTCAAAGATTCTTTTAATAAGCTTATCAAAAAATTACTGTACCACCATAGCGGTGCTTAAGAAAGCCACGGTATTGGTTCAGTCAAATGTTCGCCGCCGACGTCGCCACTGAAGTCGCCACCATCACCGCCGGTTTTGAATACGATTAAATTCTTTCGTTTTCTGCCGACACGTTATATATGTTTCTTTACGAACGTTTCTAAATCTAAACAAATTAATGTAAATATTACATTACACGTATAAATCGATATTTGATACATCGTATTAAACGGTAATATATAGTACAAAATTTATCAAGTCTCTTTTGTAAGGACGAACAGGTAAATCTACAAATGCGAGTAACAGACAAAGAGAGAAAGAGATAGAGAGAGAGAGAGAGAGAGAGAGAGAGAGTACGAACAGATCGCAAAGCAGCTGATACGTAAAGATGGCCGGGCTGGATACAAACAAATAGCAGCCAGCGTATACTGTTTTCTACATAAACGACACCATTCAATGGTAAGTGTGTTCGATAGGACGATTGTCGTACGGTCATCGTGTAAGCGTATCATTAATAAATTTTCGAAAATTCGTCGACAGAAAACTCTCGACCCTTCCGTTCTCCCATAGGTAGGAATTAGAAGTGAAGAAAGAAAGAGAAAGAATATGAAAAAGGGTGAAGTGGAGGGGGGTAGTAAGAGAGAGAGAGAGGGAGGGAGAAAGAGAGAAAGGGACGGAGAGTAACACCTGTCCTGACCTGGTCAATCAGATTTTTTCGTTCCTTACCGTGGTAACGCGTTAACGAAACGTTACGAGAAAAATATATTGTTTGCTTTCACAATCGTATTAAATTAAAATCATAAATGTTTTGTACAAATCGTAGGATGTATTAATCGTGCATTAATTTGTATATAACATTTTTATAAGGTAAGAAAATTGTCTTCTCTCGAAATAATTTCAACGACGATATTACTTACGTTGAAAGAATCATGATAGGTGCTGTGTCATTCTATCGAACCAATACAATATTTTTCTTTTTATATACATTATGTTTGCTATCGCACGAGTATATTTACATATATTTTTAATTTTTTTTTTAAATAATCTTGTAATTATTCTCTTTGAGAAAGGATTAGATCATAGGAAAGTAAAATATGGGATAAAGTAATATAAGAGATATGATTTGTCTTGCAGACTCTTATTCAATGGTACTGTATCCTAGAAGGAAATTAATGTACAAGCAGAAACCTATGAAAGAATATTAATGTTTTTTAACAAACGTCATGTCTATATTAAATGAGTTCTTTGAAGATTTTTGTGTGAACTATAGATGTTTAAATTAATTAATAATGTGGTAATAATAATAAGATTTAATATGAAGAAATAACAACCCATAATGTGCCAGTGTTGTAAAAAGCACTATTAGAAGGTAAACATTTATATATCAAATCCTCTGCCACTTTCTGTTTTAAAAAATTTATATTCATTAATATTATATGAAATTTTATAGGCACAAATGTTAGAGGGTGGTTATATTAGTGTCATTTTTTGAAACATGGCTTATAATCCACATAATGTGAAATATCCATCTGAAATACATGACCATCCGCAACCAAATATGACAGGATATACATATCCTACACATCCGCCGCAGCATGTGCAGCAAACGGATGAAAATAGAAATGAAAATAATTGTGGAAATAAGGAGACGTGTCCTCAAATTTCGCATCAATCTTCGAGCACACAAACAATTCAAAAAGTAGATGCGGCTACAATGACAGATCCTTTGCAAATAGATTTCAGACTTACTTCTGAATATTTAGCTCGTTGTTCCAGTACATTAGGTTTACCATATGTAACAAAATACGAGGATAATAGCAATAATTCTTCACACAATTGTCAAGAGGTTCGGCCAAAGCTTGAATTTGAAGTAGAACCACAGCACATCAATGGTGAGCATTATCATAAATCATTAAATATGTTATTAACAAATATTTTTAAGATATATAGAATCAGTAAGGTTATCATTGTGTTATTTACAATTTTATCAAAGGTATGCTGGTGTATCATTGTCCAGAATGCGCATATAGATTTGAAGATCGTGAAACATTGCACGAACATCTAGAGGATCACCGGCAGCGGCCTCATATCTGTGATATCTGTGGTGCAAGCTTGAAGCGGAAAGAACATCTTGATCGACATAAACAAGGCCATAATAAAGATAGACCTTATCAATGCAATATGTGCTGTAAAGCGTTTAAACGTAACGAGCATCTTGCACGCCACATGATTATCCATTCGGGCAGTAAAAATCAAATTTGCACAGAATGTGGCAAAGCCTTCTACAGAAAAGACCATTTGAAAAAGCATTTACAAAGTCATAACAGTAGTAGAAATAAAATTTTAAATAGCTCACAAAATAACCAAAATGGTCAAAATACTAACGAAGAAGGACTGAGTAGTTTTGCCATGATGATGAGGCAAGCTGGGCCACCTCCGTTTTCCATTTTGCGTACTTAGCTGTAAAATTTACGCATCTTTTTACGTGAATTACGAGCAGAAATCTTTTTTGTAATTTAGGAAAACGAATTTTTCAGGGTTGAACTTAACTAGAATTTTAATAAAATATTGTAAATTGTGATTAATATTGCAAAAGATTGCAATCACAATTTATCGAAAAGTTCTACGTTATTTCCTCTTAACGTATATCAATATGAGCAAATAAAACATTTTCAATAACTTCCATTTTTTTTATAAGTTTTGAATATTCAATCGTTTGTGCTACTAAAAGTTGTCTAAATCGATGAACGTTTGATATTTTTGATTATAAATATTACTTTGCTTGCGATCAGACTGATTCCAAAATCAGTCATTTAAGTCAAATAAATGAAATTAAAATTATTTTGCTTCTGCTAAATATTATGAAAAGCAGTGATCGTTATTTATCATTAAAAGTATGTTTTCGTTACTGTTTAAATGAATAATGTGCTAAATGTTGTTAGCTAAGAGTTATTATGACAAAAGTTATCATACCTCTATCCTTCTTATAACAAATAAGATGAACATTTATAAACCTTTTGAGAAACGGAGTAAAATTCGATATTAATATTTTATGACATTTTGCCTACAAGTGCGTCTGTTATTACGTGCATATGTTGGTAACTATAAAAAAGAGAAAGAGAGAGTGAGAGAGAGAGAGAGAGAGAGAAAAGAGTGAATGTAATATTATTAGGTAATTAATTAATAGTTGGTATTTTACTTTTACACTGTTCATGTATTAACAAGCATACACTGACTCACGTATACATATACGCACGTTATAAACGAGCGTACATATGTATACATTATTATATCGTTATTTTATCATAATATGATTATTATTATTGTTACAATCCCTATTGCCACTACTTCCGCTACCGTTATCACTGCTTCACAGTCATTTTAGTACCGTTATAAGTTTAACTTTATTATTATTATTATTATTATTATTACTATTATTATTATTATTATTATTATTATTATTATAGTTATTAATAATAATATTTTGTTGTATCATTCTTGTATATTATTTATATTTATGGAGAATAATTGACTGTCCATCGGTTTTGTTGTATTATAATTTAAAAATGAATGAAGATGATTGTGTACAATAGGCAAAATGATAGAAAAGAAACAAAAACGAAAAAAGAAACGTTATGTTATTGGTTGTAGCAACATGATTAAATAAATCATTATTATATAAATTTACCAGATTTGTCTAATCCGCGTGAGCAATTAAATTTTTTTATAATTTATCGAACGGACTAAGAAGAAGGAAGCAAACGAGGATGATCGGTTAAAATAAAACTTCAACGTTTGCACTTTTTCCAGCATTTTTTTACAATTTTTATATATGTATATGTATTATGTAGGGTATTACATAAAGCAGCATTGGGAAATATCTGAAAAATGTTCACAAACTTTAAACTTCCATATCTCTTCGCAGCCTAAATTCGTCTGTATGTTGCTATATACCTACATCTTTCTAAACGCTTTTTTTCCTTATTATATAAGTCTTGCCCCTTTTCATTCTAATTATCCGTTTTTTTCCCTCTTATGCGTTCCTGAAAGTTACACGTTTTATGCACTCTATACAAAAATAAAACGCTGAGATCATCAGAGGGACGCCTAGTTATACACAATTTGTTTTTTTCTCTTCTCCTTCCTCTTCATCCTTTTAACCTTTTCTCCTTTTCACACTCTTTCTATCCCTTTCTATCTCACACACTCTCTCATCACATATACATCCTCTCTCTCTCTCTCGCTCTCTCCCTCTCATTCTTTTTTTCCCTTTTCCTTCCAAAATCTTCGTATGTTTTCTTTTGATTTATACACGACGACGAAAGAACTGCATGTTTTGTACCCTGGAAGACTGCGGTACAAATGTTCAACTTTGTGGGAGCGGATTTTGTGGGTTGAGGGGGGCAAGGAAGGTAAGAAAAAAGTGATATAAAATATTTAAAAAAGAAAAAATAAAATAAAATAAAACAGAAAACAGAACAAAATTAGGATACGTCTGAACAAAAAATTTTGTCCTTTGATGGGCTGATTACGAAATGTCCTTTTTTTCGAATTAATGCTTACCGGGTGTCCACGAAGTACACATAATTCTAATAAAATGATTTCGATATAAATTTTACATTTTATTCGTAGTATCAAGAATAATATTGGATATTATATTCTCATCTCTTGGAGAGATTGAGAAAGAGAGAGAGAGAAAGATCGAGAGAGAGAGAGAGAAAACAGAAAAATCAAGAAATATATTGAAAAATACTTCGCGTTACGAACTTTCTTTTTGTGGCGGGAATTATAAGTTTCCTCTTCTTCATGGTCACATGGTAAGCTTTTCGAAACGGCCCACTAAAAAACTTGTAAAATCTTCAAATGACTCTCTCATCTAGACTATTCGGGGAAAAAAAATATATATAATTGAGCTTTTAAATGCTTTGTACTATGTCGAGGAATTTTTTTTTTTTATATATGTAGCTTTTCCACATCTCCCTTCGATCGTATCTCACTCGTTCGCGCGCTGACGACGACGACGTTCGGTCCTTCGCGAAAAAATCGCTTATAGAATCGCACGCATTAAAATGTATTTTGTGTGGTACACGCACGCACGCATGCACGCCAAGTGGACGACAAGCCGAGCAAACTACACGTTTTGTTCTTCGCTGACGAACGAGTAAAGAACAAGGCTTGATTCGCATCCAAAAAAAACAACTTTAATCGATAGGAATGTGATTAGTTATAAACAAATATAGCAAAAAGCACCACGCTTGAAAGAAGGAAAAACGAAAACAAATTTTTTCTTGATATTCGGGACTCTAAATTTGAAGCTTCGTATATAATATAATATAATATAATATAATATAATATAATATAATATAATATAATATAATATAATATAATATAATATAATATAATATAATATAATATAATAATAATAATAATAATAATAATAATAATAATAATAATAATAATAATAATAATAATAATAATAATAATAATAATAATAATAATAATAATAATAATAATTTAATAATAATAATTTAATAATAATAATAATTCTTTAGGTCACATTCCTATCGGTTTTTTTTGTTGCAAATCCGTTTAGTTTGACCCGTTCGAAGATCACGCGTTTCTTATACGAAGGCTTTCAATCGAGTTCACTTTTGGCTCTATCGATCGATTTAGTACGATTAAGAGTTTCGACGTTGCGTAGAAAAATATTGTTCTCATCCATTACACTCATCCTTTGGAGAAATTCTATTTGATTTACAACATGAAATGTGTATGTGTATATGTGTATGTGTGTGTGTGTATGCATTTATTATTCTTTCTTTCTTTTTTTTTAGCGTAAGTAAGAATTTTTTCTTCTCTGTCCCTCGAGAGAACGGCTATTACGCAAAGGTCTATTTCGATAATCGAAAATATTATGTTTAACTCTTTCCCGTAATAACAATTATAGGCATGTATATGTCTCCCCCATTGGCCGAAAATTATTTTCGTTTGTACAATGGGTGACATTTGTATATTTAATAATTAATTATTGCCTGAAAACCCTAATCCTATAGATTAAGGGCCTACGGTTCTCATCTTTTGTTTAAAATGTTCAGAACAATTAGAGGATCAAATATTGTAGTCTTTATCCACGGTCCACGTTGCATATATAATGTCAAAAATTTTTGTTTATTTTTGTTTTTCAGAAATGAAAAATAGTAAATGCGTTACAATAAAGTGATGAAAAAAATGAATTCGCAGAGATTTTCAGGAAGCTTTTCTTTTTGTTCTCTTCCGTTCACTTGATCGGTGCTGATAAAACCAGTTCACAGTAATGATCCTCTAATTGTTTTGAACGGTATATTATTTTACATATACACATCAACAGTGTATAATGCGGTATAATAAAATAAGCGGCTTAGAGTTCATTTCCTAACAACAATAAACTGCAAAAGTACGTCTTGCCTGGAAAATCCAGGAAAATTCAGGATATTCAGATATACGGGAAAAAGTTAAATAACTACTTATGTGTGTGGAGCATTACGAAAGTTGCTCACGTAATGGAAAAACGACGAACGTCCTTGTCTTTTTTCTTTCTCATTTTTTTTTTGTTTTATCTGATCACGAGAGATAACGCTTCTGTCATTAAAAAATATATGAAGACGCTAACCTCTAATCGACACGCTGTTACATTATTAATGTTTATGTACGACCGAACGAGCCAGAGTAAGAAGCATATGTATATAAACATAAATCCTTCCTTCCATGTCCTATATTTTCTTTCGTCATTTTTTTGCGATATTTTGAGAACTTGATCATCATCGAGTTAGAAAGTTATAAAATCATTCATTTTTTCATTTTTTTTATTTTTTCCTTTATTTTTCTTTTCGTTACGACGATCTTTTCAACTAAATTAATCAATAAAATTTGACGATCTATCCAACGTTTACTTTCATTACTCGATTAGACAAGTCATTATTAATGCATTCCTCCTCCTCCTTCCTCTACTTTTCAGTTTTGAATTTCCCGCTAAAACCGTGACTATGTAAAAAAATGGAGAACGTTGAGAAAAAGTAACGTACGAAATGTACAAAAAAAAGTCTAATTATTTAACTCGAAGCGATCGAATTAAGTACATCACGCACTTATCGATTTAAGTATACGATATATATATATATATATGTATGTTGTATGTGTATATCTATGTATGTATGTGTGTCTGTATGTATGTATGTATGTATGTATGTATGTATGTATGTATGTATGTATGTATGTGTAGAGAGATATTCAAATAGCGTAATGTAAAAATACATTATCTTGCGTTTTAAGTCGCACAAATGATTAAGTACACGATTTCTAAACGCGTTTTGAAATAAAAAGAAATTAAAGCCCTTTGGAACACGTTGGACGTGTTCAAAAGTGTTCAAAAGAAAAACTAAAAATTAAAAAAACAAAGAAACATGGATGTCAATATGTCAATATCTTCTTTCTTTCTCTATCGTATCTTTCATCGATACTTGTACGAATTTGTCAATAACAAGGTGCGACAATCATTATCATCATCATTATCATCATTATCATCGTCATCATAACTATCATCATCATCATCATCATCATCATCATCATCATCATCATCATCATCATTATCATCATCATCATTATCATCGTCGTCGTTTTCGATGATTTGTATCATTTTCGTTACCAAAAATATTTAACCTTACTTTTCATCTATCTCTCTCTCTGCCCCTTCCTCTCTCTTTCTCTCTCTATCTCTATCTTTCTTTCGCGTATATAAACTTTACCGCGCAAAGATTTTATACGCGAAAAATAAGATGGAGGAAGTAGCAAGTACACATTCTCGGTGTTCCAAAATGAGTCATGCACAACGTCATTTCTTTAATTTCACTTATCAAAAAAGTTAGAAGAAATACAAAAAAATTCCAGCACTATGCGAAGGCACTGGAGAATTGTTTTTCCTTTTATTTTGAGAGAAAAAGAGAGACCAAAAAAGAAAAAGCAAGAGAGAGAGAGAGAAAAGGAGAGAGAGAAAGAGAGAAGCGAGAGAGAGAGAGAGAGAAGCACGGAGAAAGAGACAGACAGAGAATGAGAGAAGAGAAAGAAAATGAGAGAACTATTTTAAATATCGTTTTTTCTTTTCGTTTTCTTTTCTTTTCTTTTTCTTAGGAACACCAACTTCTATTTACTCAAAGAGACGGATAATTTACTTCGTTTTATTATTTTTATTATTGTTACTATTATTATTATTATTATTATTATTATTTTCTTTTTTCATTAAAAAGTACAAAAAATCCATCGAATACGAGAACACCGTTTTCTTAATCATAGCTTTTGAATAGACCGCCATTTTGTGACGTCACGTCACGTCATCTTTATAAAGATTTTTAGAGAACTTTCTTCTCGTCTCTCAACTCTGTTGTATAAATCAAAGCTATATTTTGTTAATTACTTTCTCTTCGCATGGGTAGATAGATAATACGTATGGCATTCTTTTGTTCTCTCTTTCTCTCTCTCTCTCTCTCTCTCTCTCTCTCTCGATGTAACCACACACACAACAATATCGACATTGCCAGTTTTTTCTTCGGTAGTTCCATATTTGGCTTGCTCTGTAGGAGACTATCTCTCGCTCTTTCTTCTTCTACCTTTCTTTCTCTCTCTCTCTCTCTCTCTCTCTCTCTCTCTCTCTCTCTCTCTCTCTCTCTCTCTCTCTCATCCTTTATCTCTTTCTCTCTCGCTTTAGCACGCGCACTAATTTTTTTCTTTTTCAATTTACGTCGTATTTTTGTTGTCTTGTATACAAACTTACTTACTAAATGTACCGTCTAGGGTGTACTCTCTGTTTTTGTTGTTGTTGTTGTTGTTGTTTACGATTACAAGTACGTGGCGGTGGAGTATTTTAATACAGCTCATTCTCTTATACTTTTATAATATAATATTTATATATCTATATATATATCTATATATATATAAATATAAATATATAGATATATACAACTTTTAGTATATACTATGTATGTCATATTCTTATTATATCATTATACTTGAGGTCTGACGAAACCTGAATTTTCGTGTTACTTGCTAAAACGTATCACGCTAGAAACATGATGCGGAAGAGTCAACAATGAGGATCTACCATATGATAATTTTATAACTCTCTTGGGTTTTCTCTCAATTGTTCATTGCTTATGGAGAGAAAATATTATATTTATCGAATAAAGTATAATCAAATTAAAAGTGACATTTCTTGAAAGATTATGTCAGAAACTATTGGACTATTGTCTATATTGATGAGATGGTTCTTTAAATAGATGTATTAATTTAATAGTTACTCATCGTTGTGTTACAATGAACATGTGATATTTAAGTATGAAAGTATTATACAACAAAGATGCAATACTTCAAAAAAGTTGGTTATAATGTATATAATGGAAACCATCGACATCATTAGTTTGAACATTTTGTTAAAAATTATCATTGGCTTAGAAATCCTCTTTCTCATAGTCTTCTCCTCGACTAAAAATTTATTTCGCCTACTTCAAATGAAAAGTCTAAAACTGTTATGTAAAGATACATTCTACAATTGGCATTCTACATATCTGAAACTTTCCAATCTTTTTTTCATTTGAAAAATTCGCATCACATTTCTAACCAGGCATATACGTTACATTTATACAGTACCTAAACATATTCAACTTTATCTTCCATCATATTGACGTTGAATTAATGTTTAAACACGTACAAGATACTTGACGACAAACATAAATGTACAATAGTGTGAGCGATCGTAACCGAACAGTTATTGGTATGGCAAGAGAAAACGGCAAGGAGGATTTAAAAAGAATGGCACAATTAATAAGTCTAAAAAAAAAAAAAAATTAGATAATTGATAACGTAAGTTCATTTGGATAACTAGAGCAAGAAATCTCTATCCAAAATGATCACAGTCCACGAGGGTTATCTTTACAAAAGGCTCAATATATAAATTAAACAGTTTATCAACTGTACTTATTTGAACATAATGTACTGTATACACATATAAAAAGAAAAAACAAAAAACCTAAATATATACTGTACCTTTAAGGACAGAGCTTACGAATGTAATCAGTACTCAACGAAGATTAAACAGATCTAACGAAAAATATCTATAAAAACAATGTAAAAATCATATAAAAACGAAACAAGCTCAATAAGAGTTTGTTTACAAAGGATTTTAGTACGATCTTGATGAATCGTAAAATATATATATATATATATTCATATAAATATTTACGCACTTATGTATAAAAGTATACATACAAGCACAATTTTGGAACTATCGTAAAATATAAAATACTGTCAACTTTGTATGCAAAATCAAAGAAAACAAAAAAGTATAACTTTTACCGTGCACAGAATATTGCCATACATAATAATAATTATTAATATATTTGTTCTTTTTTAATAAATCCTATATTTTAAAAATTAAAAAATTTTCATTTAGAATAAATTTAGTTGAAGTATATTAAGAAGTATCATATATATAATGCATTGTTGAAATATACTCAATATGTTGAAATATAAAATATTGAGAAAATATCAAATTCTTATGATATTAATTCAAACTGAAAGACATACAATCGAATAGACGTTGGGACGAATGTTTTTGCATCTATATTGCCCTTACAATTCTAAAAGATTCTTTAATATGATAACTTGTTTTGCACTATCCAACCGAATCAGATAATTATAAAAATCTGATAGATACACTCGCAAATACAGCATTTCGATCCAGCACAGTTATGAAGAAAAAAAATATAATTCATTGTATTTCTCTCTCCCCCGCTAACTAGCTTAGTTTTCATATATTAATACCAAGCTTTCACAAAAATATGTTTTGTTTTTCATACATACAGTATGGCAAGACTCTTAAATCAGGCTCCTAATCTAAGTTCTCTTACTGAAATTATACTTTGTATGCACTTCAACCCATACTATATAGTGTGAACGTGTCTGTTCTCGATCCTTGCTCGTATATCACATTTATTCATGCTATAAAGATCTAAAGAGAAAATGTTGAACGGATTCTGGACATCCTTCAAATCGTTTTGCACCCAAGTATAATTATGGATGCAAAAAGTCGTACGTTAAATAGCATCCGCATGAACGAATGAATTCATCGTCGTTTATAAGAAGGATGCAAGAAGCAGAACATCGTTTGAATCACTTTTAAATGAAATGTATGTAGAAAACTCACTATGTCCGAGCCACGTGAAATCGCTGAAACTCTGTTCGCGGAGACAATCGTGTAGCGTCATAATGTTACCTCTTAGTCGAGGTCTTCCCCTGCTCTCAGAAATCTTTTACGTGTCCTAGAAAGCCGAGCTCGTGCGTCTGATAATGGCTGGGTGTAGCAAGCGGAGTAACATTCGATTGGTGCGCCACATTGACTGCGGCCAAGTGATGATGATGCAGTGTATGATGCGAAGTATGAGTATGAAGAATGTTGTTTGGATGGGGAACTTGGAAGTTCCCTGGTGGCGGGGCTCAGGATAGGAGAGGACCTGGATGCCCGCCTGGAAGAACGGACGATGCTGACACGGTCGTCGTTTGCATACTGGATACATTATTCTGCTGTTGATTCTGTTGAGTACCTAAAATAAAACATTAATCATTCTACCAACTGAACAAAACTGGTGTAACACAATCTTTGCGTATACAGAGATTAAAATGGATTATAAAATTTGTCGAGATCTGTCGGTCGAAGTAGTATCTTACCAGCATTCTGACTTAATTCAGCTTTCACTCTCCTAGCAATATGACTCCTAGTATGCTTTCGCAAATGATCTTTTCTATAAAAGCCTTTACCACACTCTGTACACACATGACGTTTCTCGCCAGAATGTATTACAAAGTGCAATGTCAATTGTTCTTTTCTCTTGAAAGCTTTTAGGCACACAGTGCAGACATAAGGTCTTTCAGGATTATGACTTTGCTTGTGGCGTGTCAAATGATCTTTCCTTTTCAAACCCGCTCCACAAATGTCACAGACAAATCTTCGTTCCATAGTATGACCCAATAGATGTTGTTCCAGTAATTCTCGTTCAGGGTATGCCATATGACACTCGGGACAGCAGTAAAGCGTAGAGCCATCTAAAGCTGTAGTCAATCGAATTTCTCCTGGTTTTGGGCGTGGTTTCTTTTCCTTTGGTGGCTTCTTCTTCTTCTTTTTCTTGTTATTTGGTGACATCATGATATTAGGCGTAGTTGTGGTAGCTACAGCTACGGATGTTGTTTGTGCCATTTCAGATTCCTTCTTTATACTTTCCGCAGAGTACTTGAGAAAATGATGTAAGCTAAGCGGCAAAGTACTGGCTGGTAAATGACTAAGGTAATCAGCTACGGTAGAGCCAGGTGTTGCCAAGGACTGCCAGGTCGCAGGCATCGTGGCAGGTGTTTGGGTGTGGGCATGCTGTTGATGGTGTTGATGCATCGTATAGTCCTGCTGTCCACCATTGGTCGCAGTGTCCCCGTTACGCTGCTGCTCATCCGCCTTCTTATCCTTGCTTTTGTCCTTATCCTGTAGGAGATTGCAAACGTCCTGTTGATTTATAGTCTCGGTGGCTTGCTAAAAATTGGGATCGGCGATGGATTATTAGAGCTCTGAAGACCGTCTGAGTACGTCTGTAGATATTCAGAGTCTAACAAGGGGGCGAAGAGATATATGAAAGATGTTACCTGATGATACGAACGTTTCTCTTGCATTCCAGGAGAATTGGAGGGTCTTTGTTGCACCGCTTGAGCTTGAGAATATGGCACATTGGGGTAATGGTGGACGTTGCTGTTTGGATAATTGGCCTTGTTGTTCATCATCACTTGGGATTGAGGAGTTTGTACGCCGTTGGTCTCAGGACGGTACTTTCCCATAACCGGCACTCCGATCGGAGGCTGGTTGGGAAAATGATTAGCGTAACGCGCGCCTGCACCACCGGAGCCGTCGGTCGCGAACTGATGGATACTCGGTATAGTGCCGGGAAAGTGGCCTCCGAACGGCGGGAAATTCATTGCAAACCGTCAATCATATACCTAAAATATAAATGAAATTATGATTAGATTTGCGTAAGGATTAGAACGGCGGGAGGTGCGGTGGAGGGGAGGGGGCATAGGCGGGGAGAGGGATAAAAGGAGACTCGACGGATAACGAAAAAATGATCGTGAATAAGTTTTCAGGCGCGGTCAAGACGAGCTGTCGGTGTCGATCGACTCAATCACGAGACTCGGCGTCGAGTTAGTCGAGAGATATTTACTCACAGCAACGACGTCCCTTTCCCCATGTTTCCTCGTCGTCTCTCGTTGGTCGAGCACTTTTCTCGGGGAATTCTCCTCCCGGTGAGACAGACTGGAAGGACGCGAGCCGAAGAGAAGAAACGCGAGTCAGCACGCTGTCCTAGAGCGGTGCTTTACTCCTTTTCGCCGCAAAAGATAATCTTTACTCTGTCGTTATCCTTGTCGTCGTCGTCGTCGTAGTCGTCGCGTTGCGTTGTACCACCGTCGTCGCCGTCGCCGTCGTCGTCGTGGTCATTTAAGTCTAAGGAAACGCGACGAGATGCCGTGTGTTGAGATCGAGAAAATCGTCGCCGCACCGGGAAGTGCACAGCTTGGAAGAACGTACTCTCCGGATGGTGGGGAGAAGGGAAAAAACGAAGAGCCTACTGTGTAGCGGCCGGGATCGTCGCGACGCGGCGACGACGGCGGGGTGGCCTGTCGAAGGGAGAGAGAGAAAGAGAGAGAGAGAGAGAGAGAGAGAGAGAGAGAGAGAGAGAAAGGGGGAGAAGGGATGGGGAGAATGATCGTTAGGGGGATGGGCAGGGCGCGCTTGGCACGTTTGTGTGTGCAGAAACTCGAAGGAACACGAGAGCGGTGAAGAGGCAGGAGGGTAAGCGAGGAGGAGGATTCGAGCGTGGCTAAGCGAGAGAGCTATCGAGGAAGATGAGAGGAGAACGGAGAGGACGCGTTAGGGGAGAACAAGAGAGAAAGAGAAAGAAAAAGGGAAAAGAGAGAGAGAGAGAGAGAGGAGGGAACGCGTCTTTCCCCCTCCCGGCGCGCGCGCGCGCGCCCCCAGTCGATACGTGGGGGCCGAATTCGCACGAAATTCAGCAGAAAATGGCCGTGCACGGAACGTTTTCCCGACGCTCTCGAGGATCTCCTTGCGCTTCGGCCGCGTTCGCTTACCATTTATCTCAGCTGGCACCTTGTGCTCGGCGATCGCTCGGATAAAATAAGATTTTTCACGATGACGAAAATCCTTGGCTGGACAAAAAAAGGATGGCCAGTGACGATGTAGTGTGCGTACCGTTGACACCTGTCCCTCAAGTCTCGGCGCCCCCACCCCACCCGTCCGCCCTCTACTGTGCCAGCCTCTTAACTATTTTTTCTCTCCCGGCCCTCCTCGCGACCGCGCCGGCGAAAATACCCGAATCCGTTGGGGTTTTAACTTCGAATCGCTCCCGGCGACCTGCCATTACGCTACCTCTCTCTCTCTCTCTCTCCTCACGCCTCTTTCCTCACCCTCGCTCCTCATGCACTGTGAACCTCTCGATTGTAGCCTTTGGGAGATACGACAAGGCGAAACCATGCGAAATCGTTTTGGATCGCGAAATCTTCGATTATCGACTCTAGTCAACTAGAGAAAATTATCTTCAAGATCGAGCGCAATTTTTTTATAAACTGAATTACGTTCGTGATTCTATGCTCTTGGTTATACATATTTTTAATAATTTTCCAATTTGTATATATATATGTGTTTATATTATATATATGTATGCATATACATACGCATACATACATACATAAATACGCACATATATTTTCTTTTTTCCCTTATCGATTAGTCTCTTACAAAAATTTTCTTTCTTTCCACGAGGTCGATTCTTTTTTTTTTTTATTGGCCACGGGATAATTTAATAACCTCGTGTTCGACATTATCAAACGATGGTTAACACGAGCAATTTGTTGGTTCTTTTGTATTAAATGTATGTTTTATTTTAGCTTTCTCCTCCAATATTTATGTAAGTAACAATGAAAATGACTTATAGACTATTAATATTGGCTACGATAATAATAGCTATGTGATATAATAATAATAATAATAATAATAATAATAAAATAATAATTATGTTTCTTGTACAGCTATACCCACTGCCTGTAATGTTATACTTACAATAAAGAGATTTTTTTTTTTTTTATTATACATACACTTACTCAACAACTTTCCGAGTCATTCATGTTCGATCAATCTAAATGATTATTTTTTAACAACATCTCATCGTACTTTCATCATACTAATTACAACAGCACTGGAGGTTCTGCTTCCAGATATGATCAACATAGAGAAAATTATTTCAGAATCTCCGTATAAAAATTGTATAGATGGTTCATTTAACAAAAGCAAAGCAATTATGATAAAAAGATTAATGATAAATCTGAGATTATGAAATAATTGCGGAATGTAGATGTTGTCTTTTCGATACATACTTCTATAATGTAAATGCATTGGACAAGCTGTAGAAATGAATTAAAATGTACAGCGATCAACTTTTAAATAGTCAGATAATAACATATATTATTTATAAAAATGGCAAGTGATGTATGTATTCTTCCGCAAAATACTTTGCATGAATATAATGTCTACATGCAATTATCTCATAACCTTCTCTTTCGATCCATATGATGTGACGAATGATGTTAATATATTAGGTGGTTTGCACACCACTTGTCATTGTAAAAATATACACTGATCCTTGTCATTAGTTTATAGATGTAAATGTGTTACTACATTTTTCTTTATGCTTTGCAACTCTAATAATAGATCTCTACATAATACTAATTGAAGTTGAATGATTTATCAATACACTCTCTTACTATGCCTCGGATCGTGTGTAGTATAAGCAAAATAAATAAAACGACTCACTTGATATTTGCACGTCACAGTAATCCTCCGTTTTAGGGATGAAAGACTGTTGTATTTACAGTTTTTTTTTGTATCTTTTTTGTTTTCTTTTGTTTTTTTTTTTTTTTATTATTTTCTTATTTCTTCTCATTACTTCATTTATTCGAGAGAAATAATGTCTCAGCTTCAAACTCGATTGCCTTGTGTCCTTCGGCGAATCCAGTTCGCGCTTTCAAAAATATATTTTTTTTTTTATCTATTTATATAAGTGTGTATATATATATTCATATATTTATATATAAATTTCTTCATTTATATCTAACGTGCGTCATGGAACTGGATTGGCGACGAAAACATTTTACATCTTACGAATAAATTCATTCGCATCTTTACACGTACGCTATAACGTGTACGCAAAAAAGAAACTGTATATACGAACTTTGTTCGTCATTCAGCTCGGTGCGCTTTAAAAGATGATAGTAAATATAAATTATTCCGGCCTAGCCACAACGCGGTTAAAGGTCCAAGCTGATATTTTTTAAATGTAATCACTACTAGGCAACAATGACCATCATCAACAAAATTTCTTGCATGATATCAATTAAGGGATTTCAATCGAATTTAATCGGCAAGTACGCCTTGTCTTGGACGACCCCTGGTCTGTTGATGATTAAATCTATAGTACCGCCCGGATTGACTAGGGGCGGTATGCTGCTGCTAATGCTGCTGCTGTTGTTGAGGCTGCTGTTGCTGTTGTTGTTGCTGCTGCTGTTGTTGCTGTTGTTGCTGCTGCTGTTGCTGTTGCTGCTGCTGCTGTTGTTGTTGTTGCTGCTGCTGTTGATGGTGCAGCATCGCCATTGCACCCGTTTCAGCAGCAGTTGGTAGCACAACGGTAGATTGTTCGCTGACAGAAATTTGATGTATCTGTGCTTGTGAACCTTGTCCCACTTGTATTTGAATTTGTTGAAGCTCCGGTACAGAAGATTGTTGCTGTAATTGTTCCGTTTGTTGCTGTGCCTGTTCTACTTGTTGTTGATTTTGCGAAGTATCAGTCGTATTTAATGGATCTTCTTTAGCACGTTTGGCAAGATGCGATCTTGCATGTTTTCTTAAATGATCTTTTCTATAAAATGCCTTTCCACATTCGGTACAAACTTCGGTCTTTTGTCCAGAGTGTATAACAAAATGAAGGTTAAGATGTTCTTTTCGTTTGAAACCTTTCATGCAAACCGAGCAAATGAATGGTCTGTCAGGGTTATGACCAAGTTTGTGTCGTTCTAAATGTTCTTTACGTTTCAAACCAGCACCGCAAATATCGCAAATAAACCTCCTTTCTATTTTATGACCGATAAGATGTTGTTCTAAAAGTTCTTTCTCTGGGTAAGCCATATTACACTGAGGGCAGCAGAATAGCGTGGTACCATCTAAGGCGGTAACAATACTAACTTGACCAGGCTTTGGCTTTTTTGGTTTGGGAGGTTTTTTCTTGTATTTCTTTTTTCTTTTGGGTTTTGTTCCCGGTTCTTGTTCTTCAACAACGTCGGGAATAATAGTCTCACCACCGGCTACTGTAATCTGTACAGCTTGTTCCCCAGATGCCATACTTCCTGAAGCGTCTAGACCATCAGCGCCTAAAGGACTCGATTCTATGGTGGCTTCTCTCTTTATTGTTTCTGCTGAAAATTTAAGGAAGTGTTGTAAACCAAGTGGCAAAGTACTGGCAGGAAGCCTTGAAAGATAATCGGCAACCGTGGAACCTGGAGTTGCCAAACTTTGCCAACCCGCAGGCATTGAAGTAATGAACTCTTCATTACTTTGATTTCCTTGATTTTTCACACTTCCTCTTTTAATAAGGGCAACCGGAGTAGTGCCTTCTTTCACATCCTCCTTGGACTCTTCCATTCCTTCTCTTAAGATCAAATCTTGTGGTATTTGTGCAACCACGGTCAATCCCTCTGGTGCTCCCGGAAGTTGTACAGTTTGCTGAATCGTCTGTTGCGATGTGGTAGTTACCGCAACCGATGTACTCTGTGTTGTTTGATCCGACCTACAAAAAATGAAATAAAAACGATGTTATTATCTGCAAGAAGTGAAAATCATAAAAATAAACATTTAAAAGATTCAAGTGTCACGGTTCTTACGTTTGCGTCGTTGCTACAGTATTTTGTGGTTGAACTTGAATCTGAACACCATCCGTTCCCTGTTGACTATATGCAACAGTAAGAACAGTCGCTGCACCTTGGGGAAATTGTCCCAATGAAATTGGCGCCAAATGATATTTTGGTTGGTCCCCACTGTTTCCACTTTGGGAAACACTAGGATTAACCACTTGAATCTGGACAGTTTGTTGCTGTTGCGTGCCATCTTTTCCAGGTACGGTTATAGGTAGCGTAATTATTTGCTGCTGTTGATTATTGCCTCCTTGAGCCACGGCGAAACCGTTAGGATCAACTGGTCTCAAGTAATGAACACCACCCTCTCCACCTGATAAAACGCCGACAACCTGACCACCGGTAGTTAAATTTTGTGCGAATTTTGCTGTCGCAAATTGATGAACCGTCCCTGTCGGCAATGAGCCAGTAGTAAAGCCAGGAAAAGGCGTGAAATTCATCTTTTACCGATGTTACGCCTGAAAAAAAGATCAATACATATATTAGCAAACAATAATTATATTTCGTATTTATATCGAATTCTATGTTAATATTTCCAACATGTGATTTACAATATTTTAACAATGTATAAAATTTACATTGATCAATAGGGATTCTATTTTGATTTTAGTTAGATCATCTTTTCAAAGATTCCTGTAAAACTACAATTAATTTCATATCCCTAAAAAGTCCTCTTTACAAGTCATGTCGTTTGCAAATTGGCATCGGTTACTCTTGATAGTTATTCCTCTACTTTTTTTTGGTACGCGTTCCCATTCTCTTAAGATTTGAAGACCAAGGTTGTTATATACGTAAACGAATCAACAAATCCTTCTTCCCCTTACGGCCCTTACGAGACAATGTTCGGGTATAAACCTTTCCTTTTCTTACGACCATCCAGAGCGCATCGCACCAATTTTCTCTCTCTCTCTCTCCCCCCTCTCTCTCTTTCTATTTCTGTCGACTACATCTTTCGAAAGTGTGTGTTACAGAACGTATAAGCGCCAGGGAATCAAAACGCAACTCGTCGTCTTCTCTCGTGCGGAGGTGGCAGTGCACCGCCAGTAGAGCGTTCAGTTGGTGGGGGTGGGTGAGGGAAACCCCCACTTCACCCCCTCCCCACCACAAAAGGAACCCGGGAGCAGGGAGGATGGTCGCCGAAGTGGCCCAGGATTACACCCCACTCTATCGAGTAATGCAACCACGGGGTAAGGGGTAGGAGCAGAAAGAGGGTAGGGGGGGAAGGCATAGGTGGGAAAGCGGGATCCCACCGCGAAATAGAGCCCCGATCTTTCGCTCCCTCCCTTCTCACAGCCTCCACCACCGATCGTCCTCCTTCCCACCCGTTATCATCTCTTTCTTTCTTCTTGTTCTCTCTCTCTCTCTCTCTCTTGCACTCCCTCTCGCTTTACCAATATCCCTCTCTCTTCTTTCTCTCCCCTTCTAGCACCTACTCTACACCACATAGTAACGTAGTAACACGTACTGTGAGAGAGAGTACGACGAGAGAAAGAAAGATACGTGTCCAGAGAGGAGAGACATGCTACAGAGAGAGAGAGAGAGAGAGAGAGAGAGAGAGAGAGAGAGAGAGAGAGAGAGAGAGTCGGGAAGCTCAGGATGGGGTAGGGGCACGCGCCAAGAAAGAAGGGAGACAAGCCGCGACACTACCGGAAACTCCCAGGAGAGGGGAACGCGAAATATCGGGGGGAGGGAGGGAGAGAGAGAGAGAGAGAGAGAGAGAATATGGAGGGAGCAGAGTTGTAGTCACCGTGGTAGACGAAGTGGGACACGACGGCGACGTTTGCCCTTGTTTCGGAACGTACTCGGTGGGAAGGAAGGAAGGAACACAGGCAGAAGAGAGAAGGCAAGAGGGAGAGAAACATAGAGAGAGGAGAGAGAGAGAAAGAGGTTAGGTTGTTACCCGTCGTGCCGCCTTTACCGCCAGCGTCCACCGCAGAAGAAGGGTGTCGCGCGTCAAGCGGGCTGTAACCGACGGACGCGTATCCGACGCGGATCGCACGCACGTCCTCGTCGTTATTCCCTCGGGAATCCTTCAATAGCCACAAAGCGGCGAACAAAACACGCGAATACCGACAAGTATAATAGGAGAGAAAAGTTTGTTTTTCTACTTTTCTCTCTCTTTCCTTCCTTCCTTCCTTTCTCTTTTTTTTTCTTTTTCTCGACATTCACGCGTTGACGCGTCCCTTTCCGGCCGGACGTTTGGCTTTTTCGTCGTCGACGAAACGGCGAGTGCGACTGACCGCTCGGCCGAGGCCGTCGGTCTCCTTTGCAAGACGCGCATGTCGTAATGGCGTCGATTCTCTTAAGGCTCGCTGCGCCTGCCTCTTTCTCTCTCTCTCTCTCTGACTTTCACGCGAAGAACGCGCGCGCGCACGTATGTACGCACGAACAACGAGAATACCTGTCGCTAGAGTCGCCTATATGCGAATTAAAAGCGATAAACCTACGCATACATTCATATGAATAATAAATTTCTCGTTCCTTCTTTATTTCTATTCTCTCTCTCTCTCTCTCTCTCTCTCTCTCTCTCTCTCTCTCTGTATGTATGTATATATATACATATATTTCTCTCTATTTTACGAAAGATTATCTCTTTTCTCCATCTCTTACGTAACGTTTCCGAACGCGTACATAGTATCGTAGATCCGTTCGGCTCAAGTCGGGACGACGTTCGGCGGATGGAACGGCACAGCGGCATACCGTCGTTGCAGCATGGCTTCCTCCGATTCGTTTGTCGTCGTCGTCGTCGTTCTACTACAACTACTAATACTATTACTACTGCCATTATTATTGTCACAACGTAACGATCCATATTACGATGAATGCGTTCAACGTTAAAGTAGACACACATATATATATAGTATATATATATTATACTATATATATATATATATATATATATATATATGTATGGTTTTGGCCCTTGGAAACAATCAAAAAGTGAAAGTAGAAATGGGGAAATGTTTGGTTGGTAAACGAACGACGTGTAATAATCTTAGTAATGATGACGTGGCCGGAGATGAGCGAATCGTGTGACGTGGCACAAACTCGCACGGGAAAACCAATCGGACGGTCGAAAAGACGACGGAAATCGAACGCGTTGAAATGGTTGCTCTCGGCCGCCATGACACGGAGGATACTGCCTTCTACGCGGCGACGTAGCCGACGGCTTTTATTTTCTCTCGACGAATGCAATTGCTGTTTCTCTCTCTTCTCTCTCTCTCTCTCTAACTCTGTTCCTCTCCTCTTTCTCCAACGTGGCTGGGTTTCTCCCGCGACGGTACGCGGGTGTCCACCACCTCCATCGTCTCTTCCTCTCCTCTTCTTTCTCTCTCTCACTCCCTTTTCCGTGTCGTTCTTTCGCGATCGGAGTGGAATGCGCTCTACGAGGTAGAGAGGGAGAGGGAGATAGAGAGAGAGAGAGAGAGAGAGAGAGAGAGAGAGAGAGAGAGAGAGAGGGAGGGAGGAAATAGGAAGATGCTTTCCCGAGAAGAATAGCTCGAGGAACATAACCATTTAGTAATATACATACAAAAATCAATATATATAAACTGTATATATTTGTGTGTATATGAAAAAATACGAAACATATGCAAAAACAATAAAGCGAAGCTGCGTATAGATAGGTAAGGCGAGACAAGGCAAACGAGCAGACAAATAAGCAAGTAAGCAAGGTAGGTAGACAAGCAAGTAAGGCAAGGTAAGGTAAAGTAAAGGAAGATACGGTAAGGCTAAGGAAAGTAAAGGAAAGACGAAACAAGGCAGGAAAGGCAAGGCAGGGCAGACAGGCACGAAGCAGCCAGGGCTATGCCAACGGAGAGGAGCACGGGCAGGGCTGTTGTTTACACCCCCACCTCGTTGGGTTAGAGGCAGCGAGATGCCACGGAGGGGCCTCCGAGACCTCGGCGGGCACCCACCACCACGCAATTTCCAACCCCACCAGCCTCTCAACCACTGTCCGCACCTCCGACCAACCCCACCAAAGCCTGCCCGAGCCAAGCCGTCAGCCACGACGAGGGCCCCGCGACGATTTTAGTGTCTTGGGGTGGGTGCTCTCCGTGGGCCACCGTTTCGCGGTTTCTCTCTTAAACTGTGGCACGCCTCTCTTTTTCCCCTTTTTCTGTTTCTTTTAACGTTTCTTACGACGTGGATCATCGAGGAACGTGGCAAAAGGACCGCGAGCGTCGAGAACGAAGGGAGTTAACGAGTGAGAAAGCAAGCACTAGTGATTGAGTGAGTGAGTGCACAATGAATGTATGTGTGTGTGTGTGCGCGCGCGCGCGTGTGTGTGAGAGAGCGAGAGAGAGAGAGAGAGAGAGAGTGAGAAAGTGCAAAAGAGAGACGCCATAGGACGCTCGATCAACGAGAGAAGAAATTACAATCCTGGGAGTTTCTTTTTCCTTCCAGTATTTCTCGTTTTACTTAAATACTACTACTTACCCAACGGAATATAGAAGAGAAAGAGAGAGCGCGCGCGCCTCCCTGGCGGATTCTTCTTTTCTTCTTCTCTGACTTCGTCGTCTTTCTTCGTTAAACTTCACCGTTCGGTGGACAACGATAAAATGTCCCTGTGTTCTGGCACGAGTTTCTCAAGATTGTCTCTGAGCGAATAAGCAAGCAAGCAAGCAAACCAACCAGCCTGCTAGCAAGCGAGCGAGCGAGCGAGCGAGCGAGCAACCGACCGACCGACCGACCGACCGACCGTACGTACGTACGTACGTCCGTCCGTCCGTCTGTCCGTCCGTCCGTTCGTTCGCACGTACGCGCCTCTTAGCCGTTCTATTCTGTTCTGTTCTGTTCTTTTCCCGCTTCTTGTGTTCTCGATCTCCTTAGCGCGTAAAACGCGACAGCGACGTGGACTTTCTCATTTCTACGCTGCGCTCTCGGTTGCCCGTCGTACCTACTAGTAGCGTCGTTTGTCGTTGTCGTCGCTCTGTTACTATTACTACACTACTACTACTACCGCCACCACCACCGTCGTCGCCACCGTTGCTGCTGCTGCTGTTCCTGCTCCTGCTGTTTTCGATGCTAGTGATGGTGCTGGTGCTGCTACTCACTGTGCACACGTCATACGAAACGCGCGTCCGAACGAACGAACGACTCGACTCGACTCAATTTGAGACTTTGTGCGACTTCTCGGATAAAATTCGCGCGAGTAAGAAAGAGAAAGAGAAACAGGGAGAAAGAGAAAAAGAGAGAGAGAGCACGAACGTAAGAAACCAAGAAACAGAGTTCAGAACGAGGACGATAACACGACACAATTACACACACAGGGAGAGAGAGAGAGAGAGAGAGAGAGAGAGAGAGAGAGAGAGAGCAAAAAAATAAGATTGGTACTTTTCGATTCGTATCGTTTCTATCGGGAGCATAAGCCACGTCCCGAGTGAAACTTGGTTAGGTGAACACGAATTACACGCACGCGAGTTTCCGGCTTTTACAACGAGTCGTGCCCGATCGACTCTCTCCCGATCGGTTGGTGGTAGGTAAGAAGCGGGACTTGCTTTTCCGTCCAACTCTGGTGAAATGAATTCGAGTTAACGGTACATGGCCGCTCGACGAGTGGGCAACGCACAACAACATGCGCGTTCGACTTACTCGGCGAGTGATGCGTCGTGTAGCCTCGCTCCGCGCCAATCCGATCGAAAGAACTGAGTTTTTCTTCTGCTCTTCTTATCTACCTCTCGTATACTTCGTTCAATTTCCTTTTCTTACTTTTTTTTCCCTCGCTTTACACTTATCTCATATATTTTCTTTTATCTTTTACTTTCTCTCTTTCTCTCTCTCTCTCCCCCTTAAACACTTTTATTTCAATCGGGCCCAATTGACTAATTAAGTAAACAATTAGTTAATGGAATAATTAATGCATTAATTAATTATTACAACGAATGGGGCAAGATTCGTTACGACCTCCCAACGTACGCGCGTGAGATATAACGAATGCGCCCGCGCGCCCCCTTGAGTGTCTCGGAGATAAGTTTTGTGGGTTAGTTCCGACAGTCGATCCGTTTCTTCGATGTAACGAAATTTTTATTCGTTTTTTTCCACTTTCTTTCTTTCAATACATCCTTTCCCTCTCTCTCTCTCTCTCTGTTTATTTTATGTCTATTTCTTCCTAATTCATTCGACTTTCTCTTGACGTTTATCTCTATAACACGTTCTCTCGCTTTCTCTATAAATTTATTCTATTTTTCTACTTTATATGTGTTTTTATTCTGTTCCGAACGATTATTAGTCCGATAGGCGGTAAAACGTGTATGCGCGCGCGCTCGTTTAACATTCCATCGAGGAATATGATTAACTATGGCGGCGGGTTACACGCGCCCTCACGTACTGCACACACACACACACACACCTATATATATCGTGCGTAAATGTGAAAAGAGGGAAAAGTAACCACGCGCGTTGTATTCCTGTGGTTTAGTCGGTTCTTCCTGAATTAATAAAATGTTACGACGATTTTTATCCTAATTGTCGCAAGACCACCGTTTCTTCTTTTTCACTAATTATATAGCGTTTATGATAAAAGATACGATGAAAGATCGACTAACCGTTTTATTATATCAAAATGTGTGGCCATGCGATATTGAGAAATAAATATTACACTAAGCGTGCACGTGCGTCTCCTTCTCTTTTAGTGTTGTATCAACGTTTGGTCGAAAGGTTATGTCGTTCATTCTTACCGTCTTCTAAGAATGCGCTTGCGTCGTATCCGTGCCCCAGGTGGTGTTAAGGTTGATTTACAATCGTTCGTTTAATGGAGGGACATTTGAAATTGGAAATGTGGATTGGAACATCTATAAAGAATTAATTCATATTATCTAGATTACAACTTCGACTATTTATATAAGACCGTTATCTACTTTTTCTTTATAATACAGAGCATTTATTATTTATTTATAATTATACATATTAAGCATAAGAAATCTAAGTAAGCTTATAATTTAATTGTTGGAAAAACAAAAGAAAAATAACAAATAAACCTGACTCAATCATATCTCATTTTATTTGTATTATTCCTCCCCTTTGTATAAACCACAATCTATAAAAATTTAATTTTAATCAAATATTCTTCGCATAAATTATTATCAATACATACGAACAATAGAAATATAAATAGAATTACAATAAATCACATAAGGCATTTGAATTTTTTATTAATTTAATATAATTTTGACATGCATAGTACTTGGTAATAAAGAAATAAATATTATAAAACGTTCGATCTTCTCTCCTTGGGATAAGATAAATTATTAAGGAAAATTAGGAAGCTAATTTTAACGTATTGAAATTAACTTTCAATATAGACATCAAAAGTTACTGATATCAGAGATGTAATGTAATTTAACTAATTTTAAATTGCGAAGTACAATACCTAAGATTGACAAACTTGATGGCTTTATAATATTATTCAAAGGAATGATTAAGTTATAAATAAAAAAATACCTATAAAATATGCTTAGTTAAGCCATTATTAATACATATCAGATCTTTGCATACGTTCCATGTACAAAGAAAACAATAATTTATTGCTTTCATAGTAAAATGGATTTTCTGTTGCATCAAGATCAGGTCTATAATCGGCAGTGTAACTACTTTGGCTAGAACCACAAGTGTCGTGTAACGGCGAGCTTTGAGAAGGTTCTGAATAATTTGGAGAAGGAATAAAATTAGGGCCTCCCCAGTCAGATTCCATTTCGGTTGTACCCTCTTGAAGGCCAGAAAAACCATTGATATGAAGATTATTGATCCTTTTACTTAGTGGCATGAACTCGCTAGATTCTTCCTCTAAAGTACGTCCTCGTTTTCTAAATGACAATAACATTGATAATAAATAGTAATAAGATAAAATGAATTTTTACAAGATTAAAAAACATTATATTTATCAAGTCAAGAGGTTATGTTATATCATTAAAGAATCATGTAAACAAAGTCGAACCTGTTATTCCTTGTCATATTTGATCGTTTGGTCCACCGACCAAAAACTTTATATTCTAATTTGACTAATCATTTATGTACTAAATTAAGTTTTTTAACGTTGTATAACTTTTCTTTTTGTTGTTAATAACTTCTTATGATTTCCAGTAAAATACACCGTTGTCATTGGGTTGTCTAACTCATGTAAAAACTAAAGTTTTTCTTTATCACTTTCAACTGTTTTATTCTATACAGCTTCGGATGCGGTGACGGTGTAAAATTTAGAGATAAACGTATAGATGTATCCTGTAAGCGGAAGTAATGCCCTTTTATAGATACGATCCTGAACATCCGATGTCACCATCGAGCTCGCCATCTGACAGGAGAAAGATCAAATTAAAGCAATTTAATTCTCAGATCTTCGATGTAAAAATATATAAGAAAGGAAACTTACTATTAAAAATATTGATGAAGAATACTTGTTATATTTATATTTTCATTTTAACGAGTAACCAATAAACCAAAAATAGTCTTTAGAAAATCGATCAATTGATAACTGTAATGTCACATTTATGTTTTGTTAATTCTATCTGTAATGTTTTAAATTTCGGAAAAGTTTCATGAGTACGTTAGTATTCACGTTCGATTGGTTTACCGTCTTTTAGATTGCGTGCAATGTGTTCGTGTATCTTTCTCGTAACAACCCAACGCGGCAAATTTTAGCGTCGGAAGTAAAACAACGAAAGTTTTCAATGTGTCCCGACGTAAATGTGTTATGCTAGTGCTGTGTAGGCCCTTAACGATGAGCTTCTCTAGCGATGAAGTCAACTTTTTAGTCTATCGCTATCTTCAAGAATCCGGTACGATTATAAGAGTGTTTGCTAACCTCTTATATAGGACAATGAACAAATATACAGTTTATTTTCCTTTCTTTCTATCTAATAAATATTATTTAAACATTTATCATTTAAGGACCGTAATTATATTTAACGTATGATGAAAATATTGCAGCCTTTTGTATTAGCATTAACATTGGAAATGGTTACTCAATATGAATTTATTTTTATATTATAGGTTTTGTGCATTCAGCATACACTTTTGGTATAGAATCGCACATATCACAGAGTAACATAAATGGCGCTTTAGTGCCACCAGCTGCACTTTTATCTATTCTACAAAAGGGATTACAATACACGGAAGCAGAAATTTCTATTGGTGAAGATGGAACAGAACAAAGAATGGTTGAGTCTCTGTCTCTCATCGACGCGGTTATGCCAGATGTTGTTGCATCTAGGCAGAATCAAATCAATCAACAGAAACAACAGATAAAAACGGAAGTTCAAGATACAAATAGAGAAGAAGGTTGTATGGTCATTACATTTACTTCTTCAAACTTCTATATATGGTTTCCATGCCTGATTACACCCTGGTTTACAAAAGTATAGAAGTTTTGTAAACCTCCTCATTATCATCAGGTAGATTAATGGGCCGCTTAGTTTATTAGATATTTTGATTAAATTTTTCTGACAAAATCTATTTTTCAACGAAAAAGCATTTTTGTCTATTACGTAGACAAAGTACTTTTATATTCTTGAAATTTAGGATGAGTTAGTAAAATTTCATTTTCAAATCATACAAAATATCTATATAGCAGGAGCAAACACACATATCCTATTCTATTAATTAAAAGAATTTCAATGATTTATGAAATTGTTGAACATCTATTCGAACCTATTTATAGTGGTGACATCAAATAATGGCGTAGGAACAAGCGATCGAGGTGGTGATAGAAATGAAATGGAAGTGGACGAACAGCAGCAAGGTACAGGAACTGGTGCTAATGCTAGTGCTGTTGAAATACCAGCCAGTAAGGCAACCAAGTTAAGAGGACACGAGTCTGAAGTTTTTATATGTGCTTGGAATCCTACTACTGATCTTTTGGCTTCTGGTTCTGGAGATAGCACCGCCCGTATTTGGGATATGTCAGACAATTCTCAGGCTCCAAATCAGTTGATTCTTCGTCATTGCATCCAAAAAGGCGGTGCGGAAGTACCTAGTAACAAAGATGTTACTTCATTAGATTGGAAGGTATATAATATATACTCATTCTGCTTATATCTAAATCAGCGAAAGTATTAAAGAAAGTCGTATTTTGATTATTTTAGTGCGATGGTACGTTGCTGGCAACTGGAAGTTACGATGGATATGCACGCATTTGGACAACAGAAGGCAGATTGGCTACTACTTTGGGTCAACATAAAGGTCCAATTTTCGCATTGAAGTGGAATAAATGTGGCAATTATATTTTAAGTGCAGGTGTCGATAAAACAACTATTATTTGGGATGCCGAAAGTGGGGAGTGTACTCAGCAATTCAGTTTTCATTGTGCACCCGCATTAGATGTCGATTGGCAAACTAACACATCATTTGCTAGTTGCTCTACAGATCAATGTATTCATGTATGTAAACTGAATGTAGATAAACCCATAAAGAGCTTCCAAGGTCATACGGTATGTCGATGTCAGTAAGATTTTCCATCTTAAATAGTTTTTCAGGTTTCATATCTTATAATGAAACTTTCAGAACGAAGTTAACGCAATAAAATGGGATCCCCAAGGTAATTTACTAGCTAGTTGTTCGGATGACATGAGTTTGAAGATATGGTCTATGAAGCAGGATACGTGGGTACACGATCTTCAAGCTCATAGTAAAGAAATTTATACGATCAAGTGGTCTCCGACTGGTCCAGGTACACACAATCCAAATATGAACTTGACACTTGCCAGTGCATCATTTGATTCGACTGTAAGATTGTGGGATGTAGAAAGAGGAGCTTGTATACATACGCTCACAAGACATACAGAACCAGTGTACAGTGTAGCGTTTAGTCCGGATGGCAAGTTCCTTGCTAGTGGAAGTTTTGACAAATGTGTTCATATTTGGTCTACTCAGGTAAGTAATTATGAATATATTTATGTTAACTCTTTTAATACTTTGAAATTAATGTATCACTTACCGTTCTTTGCAGAGTGGGTTATTAGTGCACAGTTACAAAGGTACGGGTGGTATATTCGAAGTATGTTGGAATAGTAGAGGTGACAAAGTCGGTGCTTCGGCATCTGATGGCAGCGTATTTGTTCTCGATCTTCGTAAACTATGATCACGAACATAGTTTATATTATCTTTCTTCAATTCGTTAATTCGTTACACTTTTGTATTACCTTCTCTCTGTATTTCGCTTATTCATATCTATACCTTTTTTAACGTTTATGTAAAATTATTATTAGGTATGAAACTAAATTATATCGAAATTTTATTGAAAAGCAATTATGAAAGAATGCTATTTGTTAATATGGAATTGTGTGTCTATAAAGGGGGAAAAAAAGATCGTTGACGAGGACATCAATCGAATTTTAATTACGAATAATTGTCTTTCAAAAAAATTTCCTTTTAAAATATTTGTAACTTATTGTTAACTCATATTTTCAATGATACCGTGTATAGAGCAAAGCGATTTAACAGTTTATATTTACAGAGAAAGGCAAAAGTCTACTGTTCATTACACGATTGAAATAAGTAAACTATATGTAATAACTGTGTAATAATAGTAACTCAATATTGTAATGATATCGATAATAATTAAAAGAAGAAAAAAAAGGAAAAGAAAGAACGAAAACGAAAAAAAAAATAAACTTTTGTAAGGAACGGTACATTGTAATTGTGTTGTTTTTCCAAAAGGATCCAAGGAGAGGATTAATTTAATCTAAGGACGCATGGTCGTACATTAAATAAAATTTATTATAACGTTTAAAATCACACATTGTAGAACTTATATTAAATTTTATATTCGGTCTACCGACAAAATAATATTATATTTTAGGAACATATCCATAGACGTATGTATCTGTTAAATAAAATATGACGATATTTTTTTTTTAAACTATTATTAAAGATAATATGGATAAATTCGAGTTACATTGTTGGAAGAAATTTCGAAGATGTTTTGAATTTATCGTTAAATTAGTCGAACGAAAGAAATTGCAATGTGCGGTCTGTGTGTATATATATATTTATATATATATATATATATATATATATATATATATATATATATCTTTGCGTGTAATGTACAATGTAATATATAAACACGGTACATAATATGCAGATTAAAATCGTCGTTGACGAGAAGAGACGTGACATTGCACAGGTAAGTTTTAATTTTTAAACATCGATGTATACAGGCATTGCCGGAAGCGTTAATAACGCGCGAATTTCAAATTTTTACTTTGGCCTTAGTGAAAGAATTCCTTTACTCGAGAGAGAGAGAGAGAGAGGGTGAGGTATGGGGGGGAGAGCCTTACATGTTTTTTCATAATTAAAATATTTTAAAGTAAACAATTTCGCAAAAAAAGAAAAAATACAAAAGATAGAACACATAAGTTAAATAGCAAGTATCAGCTATGTGACTTGCATACATCTTTTTATTATCTGTGTCAGTGTTTTTTTTTCTGTTTGTATCGGTTTTCCAGATTTCCTGAAAGTTATTCGCTGTTATAAAGGACTGAATAATGATAATAATAATCGGCTAGTATTCGATGTATCACCGAGGCGTAAGGTACAGTATTATCGCTAACTCTAATTAGTTAGGACTACGTTACACGATGGAGCTGTCCTATCGTCATTTTGCTAATGTAAAATATTTCTCACTATAATCTAATATAGAATAAATATCTCTATTGATCTTTTTTTCTCCTTACTTTCTTTTCTCTCTCTTCGAGCTGTTATTTAGTGATAACATTTTTTTTTAAATATCCGTTTTTCAAAGTTTTTCATTATAGTAAACGCATAATTACATCTTTTACCAAGTTACTTTCGTAATAAAACTAGAATGGACATAATTTTTTTAAACATTAAAATCTATTTTCTGAGATTACTACAGAGAATATCTAACACAAAACGTAAATATCTTATTAAACTATTATAAATAGAGAATATTATAGTTATATAAATAAATAATGATTAATCGTATTACAGGGGATGAATAATTGTGACGACGAAAGTGAAGAGTCCTAATTCTTCAATAATTCGAATACTTAAATTACATGAAACAAATTATGAGTTATTTAACAGCGAAACGATATTTTTTTTGGTCAAGCAAAGAGAAGAAAAAAATAACGATATAGCGTTTATCGTAGACATTAGAGAAACGATAAAATAATTAATATAAAGGAAAGATCACAAAGTATAATACTGTTTCGTTTTGACGACTCATATACATCGCGATTGAGTCGTCCTTAAAAATTGACCTTGCGAATGTAATCTTAAAATGTCGCTGATATTACTGTGCTCGTGATATTATTCGCTTTTTTCTTCCTTTTTTTTTTGATTTTTCTTTTTTTTAATTTTTTTTTTATTTTTCATCAATCGTCACGCTATATTATAGCTGCCTATTAGAACCTGAGAAACGCGCGAGACGAATAGATCGAATAAAAGCTCTATAAGAAGAATTCGTAATGGGAGAAATGGGGTGGGAAAAAAATTTGCTGCTCGTAAAACTTGGAAAAGCGAGAGTTTGCCTGTCAAATTTGAATTTCGATAGTTTCCTTCGATTGGTTCGCATGTGATTACAACCAGAGGAGTTCGTTGCTTGATACCTGTAAATATAAAAATCACGTCTATTAGTGTAACATAATGGTTCGTTGAAAAAAAAATTAATCTACATAATAATTAAATTTCGACAATGATTTACAAAAAAATATAAAATATGTTTGAAAATATATAAAATATTAGTATAGAAACGTATTCGTAATATATGCGTAATATGTATGTATTAATACGATAGTACGATGGATGAACAGTGTTTATCGACATTGAAGATTCACAATAAGATTTGGCGATCATATTTTTCAATGTTTCAATTATCACAAAACAATTGATCATAGATCGAGATAGGCGAACGATTATTAAGAAACGTAAAGAGGTAACAAACCCTGCGTTCTCGATCGTTATGACGATTTCCAAGAAGGGAGTCATTCTCGCTGAGCCAATTGTAGATCCTATCCGAAGTTCGAGGACGAGATAAGGATGTATAATCCTCGTAAGATGGTACCGATCTCTTACCGATGCTATCGAGAATCCGTCTGTTAGCATCGATTTGCCGTTGATCTTGCAAAGCCTTTCTACGAGCTAATTCCAAAAGTATTCTCTCTCTAAGAACATCGAGATTATTTACGATCGATAAAGAACCGATCCTTTTCGTCCTCAGTATAGTCGGGCTAGGATCGTTGTTCGATTCGTACATCTCCCTCTGTTCAACAAACGTAAACATATTCGAAATAAATAATGATATGATATCGATTCAAAAAAATTCAAAGTGATTCAATAAGTTTCAGTTCGACGAATTGAAATACGCGCGGATTTTTTGCGACATTCTGTTTTTTTCTTTCTTTCTTTATTCTTTTTTTTTCGTTCAATCATGATAATGGCTCTTCGCCTTTATGAGACCTTTCTCATTCGAAGAGAAACCTTTTCACATTGCGAGGATATTGTTTTCGTCCTTTCATTATCATTCTTTCTCATACCTTTTACGAGCTTTACTTTATTTTGACTCGCCAAAGAAAAAAAGAAAAAAGGATCGTAAAAGAAAGAAAAAAACAATGGAAAGAAAAATTTTCTCAAGTTACCGATTGAGAAGTTCTCTCTTCTATACCAACACGCCTTTCTTTCTGTTTCTATCTTCCTCAATTTATCTCTATCCTTCTCTTTCTTTTTCATTCATTCTTTCATTCATTCAATCTTTCTTTCTTTTTTTTTCCGTAGAAAACTACGTCCAACAGAGGGCAGCTTTGTTCCCTTATATACCTGTCCGATTTCTACCGCAAAGGATTCAATTTGTATCCAAGGATTCTTTGGGATTACTTTTATGCTTTTGTTCGTCAATGACTATTCAAATTCTTCTCGAACCAATTGAATCTATATTTCTAAGAAGGTAAGGGTAATAAAATACGAGGGATCTTTTATGTTATTGAATAATGAAGCGTATTAGCGAAGACAATTTGTGTGACAATGTTATGTATATTAATTTTTTTTTTCTTTTCCTTTCTATCTTTTTTCTTCATATTTCATGTATATATATTTTGTACGACGGAGGGTATATGGAACGCGGTAAAAACTGTCGTTGAACGTAATAATTTGAAAGAAAATGCCAAGGGTTCTTTGAAAGCCAGCTGTTTTAAATTTTATTCGCGTTTTTCATGATTTTTCTTTTTTTTTTTTCGTCCTCGTGACGCGCGGGGAGAGATTGTTGAAGGGTGAGTAACACGATAGAGAACTTTCGTTACGTGAAATTTCGAAATGTCAGCTCGTACATTTTTGCCGTTGGTACGTCGCCATATTGTTAATAGAACGATCGAAATAAATAATTGTCGCGTCTCGATATTTCATTATACATTTTAAGAAGTAAAAGATGAAACAATGAAGAAATATGTTTCATCGCGTTATTGAATTTTTCGAATTCGTCGACATTTTTTCTTTCGTTTTCTTTTTTTCTTATCGACACGTAATTTTTAAGAAAAATTTATACAATTTAAATTAAATTTTACCAATACTGAGATAAAAGACATGTATCGGTCTTTGTTTTACATGACTGTTCAAAACGGGAGCCATTATGTGCAAAGACCGATGCAATATATGCATGCAAATGAAAGAGTGGGCGAGAGAGAGAGAGAGAGAGGGAGAGAGAGGGAGGGAGAGAGAGAGAGAGAGAGAGAGAGAGAGACAAATAGAAAAAGACAAGTTTGCTTGTCGATTAGTCGTTTGTTAACAATTCGCAATATAAACTCACATAGCCGTGTTTCACCAAAGTGAATATAGGAATCTATATATAAAGTGTGTGTGTCCATATATATATATATATATATATATATATATATATATGTAATGTATCTATATGTATGCGAATGGGCTTTTCATTGTCCATGTTTTCATCTACTGGAAACTATTATTTAATATTAGAATCGAAAGGCTCGATTTTCGTCCGATATTTCTTATCGACATTTTTTTTATGTAAATACTATTTATAGGAATTATATTATGAAAGTAAATGACAAGCTAATATTTTGAATATTTTTAAAAATTTAATTACAATATAATTATTTTAACAAAAATTATGTATTAATATAAAAAAAATTATTTTCATATTAAATATTGATAAGTCAGTATTACTAATATTTTCAATATAAATTCGTGGTTTCAAGATTTGATTTATTAATAAAATTATTATCTAAGAATATTTTTTCTTACATACCTCTAATTCTGGCATTCGCTGATTAACGAGCCAAAGCACTTCCGGAAAATTCCCAGTTTCCTTTGGAAGATGTACGGCCGGCGCAGAACGCGACATAGTGACGATTGTTGATGTTACTAGGATAGTGATTAAGATCATCCTTATGCTATCACTGAAGCGATTTCCGTTGATCTAGAACATAAAAGAAAAATAGGTTATTAGTGATATACATAAAGATTATTTATTTATTTATTTATTATTTCTATCTCTTTTCCTCTCATTTTGTATTTTACCATTTTCTATTTCAACGTTACCTTCCTTTTTAGATGTCTCAATCATTTAATCGATAGTATAAGAATAATCATGATAATTCGTTTAATTATTATATAGTCACTCTTTTATTTAAGATCTGCTCTTTGTTTGTAACAGTAATTAGTACGGAGAGAGTGATTAAGAGGGAAAGGTTTCGAAATTAAATGGCAGCCTGCTGCGCGAAGATATCAAATAATTAATGGCAACGCAAAGCTTGTTTTTTCCTCTTTTATTTTTTAATTCTTTTAATTGTCTCTCTCTCTCTCTCTCACTCATTCTTTCTCGTTTTTCCCTTTAATTTTCTCGATCAAGAAAAAATTATATTTTTTAAGGAGGCAATTCAAAAGCGAACGCTATGTAAGTATCGTGCTTACAGAAAAAAGAAATAAAGAGATTTCTAGTTTCTTAAAATTCATTGGAATCATTATAATATTACATTATATCTTACGACTGATATTATCGGATAATCGATAGTTTATTATCGAGAAAAGAGCTTTCATCCCGAGGTCGAAGTCAATGAAACATAACGTGTATCAACGTGAATTTATTCTCTCTCCGTTTTATCGATTAAACTTTCTTATTTAGTTATTTATTTCTTTTTTCTTTTTGATCGAGATCTTTCATACCAATAACTTGGCAATCTATTTATAATCTAATTTAAATAACTACTTTTTGAGCTCCACGTATCAATGTATATATGTAAATATTTCGATATATATGTATATACATTATCACACGTTGAGATAACGTTAACGATATCTCCCACAGCATGTTAAAGGATTTTACAACCGAATAAACTGATAAATTAATATCGGATGACACATAGATTGAGATTTCTCGTGTTTGTATCTCTTATAATCCAGATAACATTTATTTGATTTACTTACACGTGAATGTACCAAGGAACGTTTTTAAATATTCATCTATGTGATTCATCTATGTCAAACCTACATACTTATATATATACATAGATATATATAGGTATATATGTATTTGCATATGTTCATATATGATATATATATATATATATATATATATATGATTGAATATTATTATTTATTCAGACAAAGATGCGTCTCCGATGAAATTTCGAAATGAACTAACGAACTTCGCTGGAGGTCTTAAGTGAAATAAAATGGAAAATTGATGCAACTATCTCGCGTGTTACAAGAAGATAAGAAAATCGTAGAATCATCATTAAAACGAAGTCATAAGTCATAAGTCAATAAGTTTTAATAGATTTATATACTATTGCAAATCAGAGCTAGGATGTTTCATAATTTCTGTATTATTCGAGAATGTATGAAGATTTGTTTAATGAATAAAATTGCAAAGGTAAAAGAAAATAATTCAATACACGATACAAGTATAATCGTCCTTTAACTTTTTCGGAATAAAAATAATGGAAAAAGAAAATTATGTATATATATAGGTACATATAAATTCCTTTATATATGTATAGGCATATTCAAACGTGTCGTTATTGATTATCTCGATGAGTTGATAATTAAATGAAATTCGTTTTCTATGCAAATCCAACTCTTCTTACGAAATTTTTTTCTAGAGCAATGGAAAGTGGCTGTGCGTCGATTAAACTCTTAGCAACGCCTTTGGGATTCTCTCGTGGATTATGGAAATTAACTCTCGAACCGATTATTATATCAACCTTATCCACAGTTAGGATTATTTCGCAGATTTTCATTTCGTTTTTCAATTTTATTCAGACGCTTTGTTTTCATCGTAACTTTTGACATTGTCACCCTGCTATATAAAAAATAATTTCGAAACATTTTATTTGAAAATTTTCTTTCATGAAAAGTACTCGTAGATACTTTTCGAACAAAATATAATTATGTTTGAAATTATTAACATTTATAATCATTAACATTTCAATTAGTAATATATATTCTAAGTGTATATACATAGTAAAATCTATAATAAATTTACGAAGTTATTTCTTTTCAATTATTAAATCATGTTTTTATGAAAATTAATTTTTTTAAATGATTTTCCGAATTCGTTCTCTTTTAAAATAATTAGCAAACAATTAAGTATCTCACACATACATAGATATGCGTATTTATACGTAGAGAAATTTATTTTCTAAATTGTCGAAGATGATTTATTGAAACTATCAGAAACCTTCGAATTATATCCCAAGAGAGAAAACGCTAAGTCATTATTGAGTGAACATTAAGTTGAGTGTAACCCGAAGATAACAACGTGCTTCACAACCGGAAATTTATTTTCACCGCTATAGGAACGGAAAGGGTTAACCTCATACATGAAATTGCTGGTAATACAGTTTGAAACGTGTGATTTAAAGGAGCTAGAACGATTCACAATATGGAGCGATTTTCTTTTTAAAAATAATCTGCTTTCTTTTACGACATATGAAATTCGATTTTTTTTTTAAACACGACATATCCTTATCGTAAATCCTTTTAAAAATTAAAAAATGGCGTATTTGAAGATCCCACAGATATTCCTTATGAGAATGTCGATGTGAACGTGGATTGTGAGGTACGATCCATAAACTCGATTGACACTTTATAAAAGACGACTTTCTATTAAAATGCTGATTAATATTGACTTATACGATTCATAAAAGGCATTTGATCGATCGATCCTTTATACGTGCAGACTCAATACAGCAGTAGATTAATCGTTGTTGAGTCAGACAACGTCTATATCGAAATGCACCAACGACTTTTTCACAATTTTCCATCAACGTTTTCATTTATCTTCACATACGTAATCAGTATTGTTAGCGGTATACATAACTGGAGATAGAGATGGAAAATGATTGAATGATCTTATGGATCGTTTGTTAAAATAATCATGAAAAAGGATAATTTATAGTAATTCTTTCTTTCCTATACGAACGATCCATAATCTTCTTTTTTATGATCCAAAAATACTATCGTACTTTTGGAGAGTACAATTTTTGAAGAGTTAGACAGGAAAATATTGAAATTCGATTATTTCGAATATATATATATATGTATATATATATATATCAATATTAGTCTACATTGGCATGCTTCGTGTTATCTTGACAAAGATCGATGAGCTTCTGTTAAAAGTGGGGACACTGGAGTGACGAATAAGTTTGGAACGTTAGAATTTAAGGAGAGAATGAGAGAGAGAGAGAGAGAGAGAGAGAGAGAGAGAGAGAGAGAGAGAGAGAGAGAGATACTCTGAACATTTTTTTTGTCCTTGTTTATCTTCGAATTTCACAATTCCCCCATGGAATTCGATGATATTGGCAAACAAGCTCTCTGACGCGTAATAATCTCTTTAGGCTCCTTATGTCACTTGATTTTACGATACAATGTGTCTAACAAACAAGATATATTCTTTGTGAGAGAAAATATGTACTACATACGACCGAAAGATGTTGTTTCTGTAGGATAACGAATGGATTTTTCTTTTTTATCAGAGAACACGAAAACAACGCGTTGTTACCTTTTCTTTTTTTTTCTTCTTCCTCGGGGCATCTACACTCGATAATTTTTATTGATTGAAACCCGAACATGTACGAGGATGAAAAAAGAAAAAGAAGAAAGAAAAAGATAATAAAAAAAGAAAAAAAACAATAAAAATCAAAAATAATAAAGAAAATGAAATCCATGTTATTTTACTTGAAAAAATTATTCGCGCATCTATTAACTATTTTCGAAATTGAAAAGTTAAAATAAATCGATGATCTTATGTAAAATAATAAAGGGAAACAATGACATTGAAATGTCGATCGAATTTGAAATCTTTTTTGTGGCAATGAAAAATACACAAATAAATACAATGTAATACGAAATACAATTAAACACGTCTAATAGAATAATATTCCAGATATATATCTATGCGAGTAAAACGTTCTCTCAACATCGGACACAAAGTTACGTGAATTATATTACTTCTTGGTATAGGAAAAGGGGCTGCTACCTATTGCAATCGTTCGTTTTCACCCACGCGGAAAATGTTCGCGGCCGAGCTCACGCTTTCGAACGTATCTAACTTCGGATCGAAAGGCGATACGTCATTTCCGAACTTATTCGTCGCATATATATCACTATGTTCATGTAACACTCCTCGCTGGTGGAGAAAACCTGAATAGTTCTATGATGAAACGATTTCTCGATAAGATTCGCGTGTAAGTAATAACGAGACTATATAGGTATCACAGTACGTATGTAAGTAAAAAAAAAAAAAAAATAAAAAAATGGAACAAGAAATAGACAGGACAAAACAAAAAATTAGATCACAAGAAGTATGTAATTACTCACATAACAATTAATAGGACAGACAAATGTCGGATAATTAATTAGTTCCCTTCGTAAAAACTAAAAGTTCTTCTTAACGAGAGATGCAAAGTTATTTCTTTAGGAATTTTTAATTTTGTCGTATATAATAATGAAAAAAAAAGAAAAACGGAAAGAAAAAAATTGTTTTTTTTTTTATAAACTAATATATAAACACTTAAATATTTCGAATACGTTTGAAAGATGAATTTGAAGCGAAAAATTGCGACAAAAAAGGGACGGAACAAATGATTGAGGTTTCCTTTTTTTTTTTCTTTATTACTTTTTTTTCTTTTATCCGAATTTGTCTCCATTCTGAGCGACGAAGATGGCACGGCGTAACCGAGAAATGAAATTTCATTTCTCCGTGAGGAAAGAGAATGATACTAGGGTGGATCCCGTTGATCCAGATTTTAACTCTTCGTGAGTGCGTGTGTTATCGCGTATAAAAGATAGATGAGGGACGAGGAAAAGGAAGAAAATGAAATCTCGTTTCGCATTTATGTTCGCTCACTCATTTTTTGCCGCGCTTTCACGTGCGAGACAATAAATTTGGCAAGCGTTGTTACTGTTCGTAATTTCTAAGTAAAAAACAGTACTTTAGTTAGAGGCAAGGTGTCCAATATAATATTATTATTGCTACTGTTATTACTATTACCATTACTACTACTATTATTATTATTATTATTATTATTATTATCATCAGTTTTTTTTTACATTATTATTATTATTATTTTCTTCATTCGTTTTTTCTTTTCACCGTTGTTTGAAAACATTTGGAAAAATCAGAAAAATGCGATGAATTTGCATTACATGAAAAACATAAGAATGAGCCGTCACGCGGCTCAATGTAGCGTACGGGCTTTCATAAAAATGGCGGCTTTATTTAAATTTCAAGGAGTTCCACGGATAGAACATGGGCACTTGTTGAATTCTCGCCGTTATGCGTTCAAAACGACACGACGATGTCTTTGGATATAAAAACATCAAAATCTTACGCGTATATATCGGCTGACTACCCTCATCAACAGAGTTGACAATCCCTTAAGGGGTTCATTTCGTAAAATTAGATGTCATTTTTAGCAAGGGGAAGCATATAGATTATAAATTCTTAACTTTTACATATTCAGATCTTCATTATTTAATGTAGAACGTTATTTCATGAAAATAAATTCCTTTTTAATTCATATTTCGAGAAGTTAGAAACTTTATAAATTAATAATTGCAGATCTTTCATTAGAAAAAAAGAGAAAGAAAAAGATTTTATATATGCAAGAAAATTGATAAATTACCTGGAAAAGATAAAGGGGAAAAGGTAGCAAATAAGATTTTCACTTTTTTTTTTTAAATTTCGGAAATAATTGTGAGAACAGGAATTTGCAATTACAACTATACAAACATTGGCACCTTTCAATTCATTTCTTTCGCTTGTTTCGTGTAATTTGTCTTATGCAAGTTGACAACTAAATTCATTTGCAAGACCGATCCGATTTTAACTTCAATCTAGCAAAATTTAATTTCGGCGCGCTACTTTTACGTTCTCTTCCATTGTATTTTTTGTAGCACGTGACTGGATTTCAATTGAATGAGTGAATGAGAAAGGGAGAAAGAAAGAAAGAGAGAGAGAGAGAAAGAGAGAGAGAGAGAGAGAGAGAGAGAGAGAGAGAGAGAGAGAGAGACAGACGGACGATACTCTTTCGCCTTATCCTTTTCTTTTTTTTTTATAAACATTTTTCTATTTCGTAAGAATATTATTATGATATCGTATATCATATCATTCGATATCGTAATATTGTATTATAATTATTGTATAAATTTTTCTAGATTAATTTTTGTTCCGTACGATTTTTAAAAAATAAATAAAAAAAAATAAAAAAAGGAGATTTTTATTTTTAAACAAATATAGATCGTTAATGCATTCACGTATCAATCGAAATGTATGATATTATAGATAAAAAAATAAAAGAAAATGAAACAAATTGATAATATTTTTCATCGATTGTGATAAAACATTTTCAAAGTTCACATGTTATCATGTTTTCAAATTTACCAATGAAAGAGGTGAACGAAGAAAGAGAAGAAGAAAAAGAAGCGCGATAACTAGATAAGGGTGGATGTTCTACGTTACTTCATTTTTTTTCTTTTAATCGTGTTACTGGTTCGAACGTTTTTAAAAAACCAGGTCACTCGCGTAACTTCGCGTCAGTGCACGACCTCTACTACCCTCCGATACTACTACTCTACTACTACTACTCTACTACTACTACTACTACTACTACTCTACTACTACTACTACTACTACTACTACTACTACTATCACGTTTTTTTCCGAAATCATGCATAAAGAAGTTATAAACATACCGTCTCACTTTATTTGCAATACCGACAACATATTTATCTAAGAATAGACAAGAGAGACGTTTGAGATATAAATAAAAATAAAAAATATAAATTGTTTAAGGCCAATAATTGTTTCATATATAAAATTGTGGAAGCCAATGATCAATGTTCTATTACGAATTTTAAGAAATAACAATGTCGAATTAATCGGTCATTATGTGAATGTTCTAGGTATAAGTAATATTTGAAATAATATTTCGCATTAATGTAAAATAAATGCATAATGGCACCGTACAAATCATTCATACAGATTTAATGCAAAGATCTTCCTTTTCCACGATTTTTTTTCTTCTTCTATACATTAGCGTTACGTGATCCACTCTCTAATGATCGTATAGCGCGTCAATACACGTAGTACGTATATACATACATACATATATATATATATACGCATACATTTACGGTATGTATATCAACGTTCGTAGCATTTCAATAACAGTCACTCGCGAACACGTTTCGTTTCCGGTGAAGTTATACCTGTTAGGACTATAGATGGGGTTGTCATTTCATCGTTATATATTAGAATGCAATTTTATAGAAAAAAAAATAAAAAAATAAAATAAAAAGAGAATGATATGTTTATATATATATATATATATATATATATATATATATATATATATATATACATATAAGAATAAGAAAAAAAAAGTAAAAGAAGAAAGGATAAAAAATGAGAGTGAATAATTGAGATGGATAGACAGATAGATGGATGAATAGATAGATGAACACAATGACAGCGTGGGATGGGAAAGACGTTAACCATAATTCCTGCGCATCCGGTAGACCGAAGACAAACAATTCCGCATTTCCGTTTATCTCCAAGCTACTGAATTTTTTGCTTCCCATTTGAAGATGTATATATATATATATATATATATATATATATATATATATATATATATATATATATATAAACGTGTGTGTGTGAGCGATAGCGCGTAAATAATATAAGCTTTTCATAGTTCGCACGCGGTTTACGACGGAAACTTGACGATTTAACGCCCTGATGCACATATAAAGATTCATATGCAAAAGAGGGGGAGAAAGAGAGAGAGAGAGAGAGAGGGAGAGGGAGAGAGGGAGATACAAAAAGAGACAAAAAGAAACAGAAAGAGAGAACAATGTGAATTATCCGATTTTCGATTTTACTTCCTCTTTTTCAAATTTATTCGATTGATTATATCATTCGATATCGAATTATTTAATATTCTATTAATAATATAATCATGTAAATGTCATTTCCCGTACGTGAGTATTGATGGCGGTAATATTTAATCGAGCCAAAAATTTCACTAGAGGAGTTATATTCGTTAATTCAGACGCATAATGAATATTCGTTCTGGACTTGTAATACGGAGACGATAATAAATATACCGTAGAGTAATTAAACAATTTGCTTCATATTTATGGTAAATATCAAGTAAAAGGATCTCGGATAATTAACTCGATGCTTATTATTACTATTTCTGCGGTTAACGGTTGTTTCTGCGACATACTTATTTATATGCTGTTTAAAAAAGTCATTGCTATTATTGTAATTATTGTTGGGACATAAGGGAGAAAATGAGATTTAAATTGAATAGAGAGAGAATATAACAATTTCATTTTGTAATGAAAAAAAGAAAAAGAATACAAAGAATGTTTATAGAGAGAGGCTCACGAAAATTGCTACAAGTAATTTTCTTCATCGCCGTTGACAAATTTGTTGTTTTTTCGATTTAATAAAACAAGCTTCTTCATATATTAATGCTTAAAAACAAATATTAAGAGGCTTCTTTGTATATTTTTTATTTTTTTTTTTTATTGTAATACCTATCTCTTATCAAGTCTGGAAAGGTTCTTTAACTTTTTACTTGTTAATTGAAAATATAATATAGTATGTGACACTTTAAGTGGGCCACCCTATATGCGTATATGGTGTAGGTCAAAAAAAAAGAGGAAAGAGAAAAAAGAAAAAAGAAAAGAGGAAAAAGAAAAAAAGCTTTAACGTAGTATAATCGTTGCTGCAGTAGATCGTTGAAAATCTCCGAGGAGCCACGCACGGATGAGCACCTTTCAAAGCTAAGGAAACGCGCCGTCAACAGATCCCGTTCTTTATGAGCTTCGTTCGATCCTTTGAGTTCGACGAATCGAGCCTTCAACGAGTCATACGATGGTTTATATCGGTCAACTTTTATAAAACTCAATGGAATCGACTTAATCTCGATAGATGAACTATTTTAAAATTCTTTAACAATCTTCATGTTCTCTTTCTTTTGTCTTTATTTCTTTTTCTTTTTTTTCTTTTTTCTTTTTTCTTTTTTTTTTTTTTTAAAATACCTTTAATAAACGAAAATCCGTAAATATGATTTTTCGTGTAAAATAATTTGATAATAAATTTGTCTCTAGAATATATGTATTCGGTGAAATTAATATATATGTATTCTCGAATTTTATTGAATCCACCAATTTTTCTTTTTAACTTGTCTTTCTTTCTCTCTCTCTCTCTCTCTTTTTTATGTAGATATTATGTTTGGTATATTCGAAGATAAATTTAATCAAATTTTGAAGGATTTAATTATGTTCGTTTAAATTCGCGAATATCGAATTCTTATCGAACGATATCCATTATATGCATGTCGATTAACAAATTGCATATGACACGAGTGATACGCTTTATTATTGTATTAGTTTCAATGAAATCTACTTTCTGCGACGAGTAATCGTTAGACAGATAAAAAGCCAAAAAAAAGGGAAGAAACAATAAAATTCGTGATTCGTATAAAGTCCTAAAGAGAAAAAAGAACAAAAAAAAGAAAAATAAAAATGTATACAAAAGTATGAAACTTATAATATAATTTATACTTAGCAAACATTTCGTTATATAAATTAATATAATACGTTAGAATCATATAATTATTTTCCATACAGTTTGTTTCAGACTAACTCTGATTTGATTTCATTTATGTTTGATATCTCATTATAATTGTGCATGTACATAAATACAGACGTACGTCCTTTTATCAAATTAAATGTTGCATCAGAGAGAGAGAGAGAGAGAGAGAGAGAGAGAGAGAGAGAGAGAGAGAGAGAGAGAGAGAGAGAGAGAGAGAGAGAGAGACGGATTTTATAGTGCAAAGGATTAACAATTAATTGTAATAGTGAAACAATAAAATAAAATTACAAATAATAAGGATAAATGAGTACGTGTAAGTTTAAAGTCACATAGAAGTTTTCGTGAAAAGGTTAACGATAAAAAGTGTGCTTTCTGAGTTGTTGGTCAGATCACGGACATTTCGAAGCTATCATTTTAAATTTTATTCGAAACGAACGATAAACTTTTATCTCGGCAGTTAGAACGTTAGATGTTTTATCTGGAAAATGGAAAAGAATTTTTATCTTTGACGTTTGGGAAGGTTCTTACGTGTATTATGTAAGAAGAAGAAATAGAGAAATAAATCGATTGTGTTTGTTTGGGCTATGCTAATTTCTTCGTGAAAAAACGATTTCCACGTTTGGACAACGTCAAATTCCATTCTGAACTAAATAGAAAATCTAATCGCACTCTACCTTCTAAAATCTATACTCTCATGTTTTCCCACGAAAATTCGATTTTTATCGAACGATTAAATACCACTGCGTTTAGTTTTCTTAACAAATGTTACATATACGTTTAGTTATATAGAAAGACTCGTATAAACAAGAAGTTTCTACTTAGTAAAACAATTTCTTTCTGCTCGGACATGCACGTGTTTT
>OU426852.1:3445802-3458302 GCA_911387685.1 Dolichovespula media | reverse complement strand
AGATAGAGAGAGAGAGAGAGAGAGAGAGAGAGAGAGAGAGAGAGAGAGATAAATCGATCTTTAAATTCATGAGCCATCTTGAAGGAATCGAAGTCACTCGGTTATACAGAAATTCAAAGTACTATTCGTGTGACTTTCACGGAACAGCAAGACGAAGAGAGAGAGAGAAAGCTTGATAATTAGTTCGCTGGAGATAAAGGTAAACCAAGAAAGAAAGAATGAGAAAGAGAGAAAGAGAGAGAGAGAGAGAGAGAAAAAGACAGAGAGAGAGAGAGAGAGAGAGAGAGAGAGAGAGAGAGAAACAGTGTGTTTGTGTGTTGCGCGCGGGCACATATGTGTGTATTATTAAAACTAAAATAATATAACAGATGAATGAGTTAGTTTGATTTTGTTATACCGACTTCTAGTAGGTATTATATAAAGTATAGGCTCATTGTCAACCTGGAACAATCGACGTTGTGTCTGCCAACCTTCGACAGATTCGTTCCCGCTTCTAACGATAGAAAATCGATCGAAAACATTTCGAAACTTTCGAGGGCTTTTCTCTAATGTCTTGATGATCGTGCGCCCGCGCTCTCTTTTACCCAATCGGCACAGTCAAGTGGGAAAGATATCTTGCCGTTAAATCGCGCGTTTCATTTTTGTCGAAAATTTTCATACTTTTTTCCTCCTCAAATTCCGTCCAATCGTTCTTCTTTCTTATTTTTTTCCTTTTCTTTTTGCTCTTTACTTCCAATCGAAGATGTCAATGAAGTTTTTTTCTTATTCTTTTTTTCTCCTTTGTTTTTCATGTATGATGTCACTATACTCTGATATTTCTTATAAATTATATAAAATACAATTATATTATTTTTTTCTACCATTTGTGCAGAAAAAAATATATATATTATAATAATATTGTATTATTACATGACAGATTCATTTATTTCGTATAATATTCGAAACATTGCTATTAAACCTGCAATATTTCATGTATATCAGGGATAAGAAATATAAAAAAATACGAAACATTGTCTAATCTGAAATTATCATTTATAAAACATGTTTTTGACATAAAATAAAAATGTAATTTTTAACATTGCATATATATGTATGACTCAAATACCTTTCTTATCGTATAAGTACCTATATTTTTTTTAAAGATATGAAATATTGTCTAATCTGAGAAATATTGTCAATTTAAAATCGAGTACAATTGTCATTTTTAATACTACACATGTCACGATATATATATATGATGTGTGATAAATTTTAACAGGAAAATCTCATAAAGTATCTTATAATACGTTTCTCTATTTCATAATATTTTTCTTTTTTACTGCAGATTATTTGTATGATTTGAAACTGTTAATTTAAAATCACATTTTTGACGCCGAATAGAAATTCCATTTATAATATTACACATGTTGCTATATATATATATATATATATATATATATATATATATATATATATATATATATATACATATATATATACACCTATGGTATACATACCTACATACGTACATATGTATGATGTAGAAATAAGGATAAGTTTTAACACGGAATAATCTATAAAATATTTCATATCGTACATTTTATATCTATATTTTTAACAAACATAATTAGAGACCTATGACATTTAATCGACCTCGGAAACAGCCTATTCGTTCTTAAATTAGAGAGAAGTAATTTCAAAATACTCGTAGCTGACAATGAAAGCAACTACCTATGGGGTACATTATATCGTTCTTCGTATAATGACTTTTACTGTTTGGAAGAATTGAAAAAGATCTTGGATAGTCGTTTGAATACGAATAGTGAGTTCTAACAATGGTTTAGGTTCTACGAAAGCATATATATATCTATAAAATATATATATATATATATATGTATGTATATATAAGTACATACCAACATGAACGTAAAATAATCGATTCACGTAAAAGTTGTTGTGAGACATTCTTGTAAGAAACAGGACGTAACGGTGAACGTGGTATAGATCACAACGCAATTTATAAAATGTTTGATAAAGAGAAAGAGAGAAAGAGAGAAAGAGAGAAAGAGAGAGAAAGAGAGAGAGAGAGAGAGAGAGAGAGAAACAATACACATGATACTTTATAGGGAGTCATAACTTTGGATAGAAAAACCCTATATATCCGAATCCAATCGGTTCAGAACAATTCGTGGTAAACTGTCGATGCTTTAACTTTCTCTCTCTCCTTCTTCATTTCTCTTTCTTTTTTTCATTTATTTTTCGTTCATACGATTTTGAAGATGATTTCCCCCACATCTTCTTATTAAACTATTTTTTTTTTATATTTCGAACTAGAATATTCATTTAAACCTTGTTATGATAATTTCTAATTTTACGATAAAATAATAACGAGCTGGGAATGGAAATGAATGGAAAAGAGAAAATGATTAATATTGGATTGTTTTATTGCGGATTCGTGTTGGTGGACAATTTTGACGGCTTTAAACACGGGTCAAGAAGTTAAGTGATATCATTTTAACGTTCGTTCTCGGTAAAGAAGCCTGCGGGCTACTGATAGAATTCACTATGCTTTGGGGGTGAACGTTACCGTTATTAATACCGTCATATACGAGTACGAATACACGTATAAACGTGACCGCTAGACGACGTATTGCTGATGTTTGTAAAATAACTCGTAAAAACATGTGAAATAAGAAAAATGAATAATTTATCAAACGTTAATACACCGTGAATACGTATTATATGAAAGTTTCACATTATAATTTTCTTCTTTATCTAGAACTATCTTAAAAATTAAAGAATAATGTAAACGTTTAAATAATAATTCTGTTCTCTACGTAAGCGTCACGTCGAAAAAATAAAAACGACATTATCTTTAATTACTATTTCCTATCTTTGAATAATAGAAAAGGGATCGTCTCAAGTATGATGATAATGAGACCACGAGATTTTTCTGCGTTATCTCGTGGAGTAAGTATTTCAGGAATTCCAGGATGTACAACGATATTAGAGGGTTTATGAATCATCGTTAATATAACACGTGAATTCGAGATTGCCTAAAGAGAATAATCTTCGAATATCGAACGTGAATCTATGGTCGGTAAAGTTTGACGATATAATTTAAACCAGCGATGATCGCATGCCAGCGATAGATAATTCTTTCGATTATCGAGAAGTACCATCGAACTATTTCATTTCAAAAATGTCAATCCTTGGTTGGAGATCGTTAGGATAAGTCTACTTCTCGTAAAAGAAAGTCGATAGAAATAGATGGTAAGAGACTTAAAAAAAGAGGGATATAGAATAAGATGAAAAAAAAAAGAAAGAAAGAAGCACACATATAAACACGGACACTTTACTTACTTCTCGAAGAATTTCCAATTCCCCTTTTCCTACCGAAGAGAAGCTCTTCTTCGAAGTAACAGCTTTCGGAATAGAATGAATGCGACAGAAGAATGTCAACTTTCCACACGTAGAATCTATCGAAGATTTCCTCTATCCCCTTTTGTCGGTCAATACTTATTTCCTTCTTCCTCTTCTTTCTGTCCTTTGATCGATACGTCGTCCTTCAAGGTCGTGTTCTCCACTTCGAACTTTTCAGTTCGAAACGAGATAAGAGGAACGGATCACCGAAAGTAGTCAAAGATAAAGACTGATATATAGGCAGGTAGACGGATGGATAGTTCGAATGAACGGATAGATGGATAGACAAAAAGAGAGATAAAGAAAGAGAGAGAGAGAGAGAGAGAGAGAGAAAAAGAGGGTGCCGTATATTCTTTTCTTTATCTTTTTTTTTTCTCTTTGCTCGGCCAAAGACTATACAGGGCAGCTTTAACAGGTGGCACGTCGCCGGAGTTCCTCACCGTTCGGAGTACTAACGACGTGTAACGTCGACGGCACTGCGAGAGAGCTTTTATAGCCCGGCGTTGACGCGACACCTCTCTCTTTCCCTCTCACTCTCTCACTCTCTCACTCACTCTCTCTCTCTCTCTCTCTCTCTCTCTCTCTCTCTTTCACTCTCTCTCTTTCTCTCTCTCTTTCTTTTTCTTTAGAACGCCTATCTTTCGATACATGGCTCCACTATTCTCTCTGTCATTCCCTCTAGGACCTCCCTTAACCCTAGAAAACGTCACTTTCACACCTTACCTTACCTTTTATCTTTATCCTTTTTGTCTCTCTCTCTCTCTCTCTCTCTCTCTCTCTCTCTCTCTTTCACACACACACACACACACACACACACACACACACACACACACACACACACACACACACACACACACACACACACACACACACACACACACACACACACACACACACACACACACACACATTCTTATTGTGCCTACTTCATACGTAGGCCTATAGGTCCCTCTCTATCTCTCTCTCTCTTTCTCTCTTTCTATCTGACGCCTACTCTTTCGAGATTTTCATTGAGTGGAGTGACGACAAATTTAGAATCGCATCGCCGACATCATCACCATCACCGTCCCATGTTGCTCATTTATATGTTACTTTAAGGTACGAAGGGTGATAGGATGATAAGTTTGGAATATACGTTAGGTCGACTTTTTATAATTTTTAGGAACCCTTTTCTTTTTCTTCATTTTCTACTTCTTCTTCTTCTTCTTCTTCTTTTCGTTTTTCGTTCGTTTTCGTTGTTTTGATTATTCGAAACAATTTGATATTTTTTTCGTTGGGATTAGGTTATTCTTGTTTGTGATATATGATTTATTATACCCATTTGGATAATAATTATACTAAACGCGTGATACCTATTCTCTCTGGCGTCAAAATCATGCTCGAAGCTTTCGAGATAAGGAGTTTCCCTTCGAGAATTCCTACCGTCGGAACGCTCAAAGGACGAGAACACGGTGGTGGAAGGTTGACCCAGTTGAAGCGGAAGTGACCACCGACCCGTGACGACTCCGATTAAATGGCCGATTAAATTAAATCACTTCTGTGCTTTGGATCATATGGTTATGGGGGAAAAAAAAAAAAATAAATAAATTATTCCATCGATCGAATATTTTTCATATTGTCTTCGAAGATCGATTTTTATAAAAATCACTCATTATTAACGAATGTAAAAATAACACTATATTGTAACATCGTGTCTTTTATTTTTTATTATTGATATTATAAAAATAATCTAAGTCATATATTTATATTTTATATATATATATATATATATATATATATATATTATTTATGATAAAACTCGAAATTTATTGTTATTTTTTTTTATATCAATATATAAGCATATTTATTTTAATGTGACGTAACACGAAATATACCCGAATTGAATTTTTAGAAGATTTTTGATTATTTTTCGTTTGAATATATTTCTAATAATATCGAACATAACGTTAACCTACTGTTTTCTCGTAATTATCGATAGACATCCAATCCACTTTTTCCCTATTTCTTTCATCCTTCATAGGTTTCAAGGAACTAATTATGGAGATAAGATTATGGAGATAGGAACTAATATTGGAGATTGGAATAATTCGTTTTCAAGTAGTGTCCTAAAAAAAAACTACCATAGAAAAAATTTTTTGAGATCGTGCATATGTAAATTTATTTTCTGTCGACCTTAATTTATAAGTTCAATCGAGTAAATAATTTTTCTTTTTTCATACTTCTTAATATTCACAAAACGAACAAAAGTCGTATATTGAATATTCGATGTTATGGATTTCTAATAAGACGATAAAAATTTCAGTAATTCGATCATGTTCAGGAATCCTTATAAAAAGAGCAATGAATTGATTGCCATACTCGTTTTTCCTACGTATGTACGCATTCATTTTACAATAAATTGTCGGTATCTACTTGGTGAACATGAACTGATGACGTTTATTACAAGAAAGGTTACGGCAACATCTGTGCGAGGACCGAAACGTTGATTCGCGCGATGTTAATCAAAATCGTAGGAAACGTTCATTTTGAAAAACAACGCTGTTATTAAATTAGTATCCATTAGCGTATGGAGTTCGTTACACCGACACGTTCCTGATTAAAAGCATTCCCTTTGCAATCAGATTTGCTCGATAATATTTATAAATATTTTTATTTCTTTGCAGTTTACTTTTTTTTCTTTTCTTTTCCTATTTCTTCTTTTCTTCTTTACAATCCTTTTTTTTCGCAATGAGAGAATGATATAACGTCAATATACAGGCGTGTATATATATCGTGAACGCACAAGTAACTATATTTAATTTGTATTTAATAAATTAACGACTCCGAGATTGTTAACCTTTCAAATAATTGAACTAATTGAAAATTGTAAAAAAATTTGTTTCTTTTTTTCAATCGAAATAAAAATCTGATTAAAAAAAAAGAGAAAGGAAAAAATACAAGAAAGAGAAAGAAGACGACTTACTTTTTTAAATTTAATTTCTTATTTGAAATGCATTCATAATTATTTTATACTTTTTACGATGCCAAATTAAAGGAATTTCCAATAAATAAATATATCTAATGTAAATAATTCTTTATTCTTATTCGCCTAATTATTATTATTATTATTATTATTATTATTATTATTATTATTATTATTATTATTATTATTATTATTATTATTATTATTATTATTATTATTATTATTATTATTATTATTATTATTATTATTATTATTATTATTATTATTATTATTATTATTATTATTATTATTATTATTATTATTATTATTATTATTATTATTATTATTATTATTATTATTATTATTATTATTATTATTATTATTATTATTATTATTATTATTATTATTATTATTATTATTATTATTATTATTATTATTATTATTATTATTATTATTATTATTATTATTATTATTATTATTATTATTATTATTATTATTATTATTATTATTATTATTATTATTATTATTATTATTATTATTATTATTATTATTATTATTATTATTATTATTATTATTATTATTATTATTATTATTATTATTATTATTATTATTATTATTATTATTATTATTATTATTATTATTATTATTATTATTATTATTATTATTATTATTATTATTATTATTATTATTATTATTATTATTATTATTATTATTATTATTATTATTATTATTATTATTATTATTATTATTATTATTATTATTATTATTATTATTATTATTATTATTATTATTATTATTATTATTATTATTATTATTATTATTATTATTATTATTATTATTATTATTATTATTATTATTATTATTATTATTATTATTATTATTATTATTATTATTATTATTATTATTATTATTATTATTATTATTATTATTATTATTATTATTATTATTATTATTATTATTATTATTATTATTATTATTATTATTATTATTATTATTATTATTATTATTATTATTATTATTATTATTATTATTATTATTATTATTATTATTATTATTATTATTATTATTATTATTATTATTATTATTATTATTATTATTATTATTATTATTATTATTATTATTATTATTATTATTATGATTATTATTATTATTATTTATTAATAATATTTCATTTTATTTACATTATTATTTACCGATCTTCTATTATGATTTTTTTACTATACTAGGCTTTGAAAAATGTAGATTTTCTATATCAAGTAGGAGCAAGTAATTAATTAAAATCAATTTACGTAAGCCGCTCGAAAGATGCGAAGATGCGCACATGATTCTCATCGTTTAACGGTACGCTAATTCACCGATAATACTCGTGGCGATGATAAAGTCCACTCAATGTCCATATATCTTCTCTCTCTCTCTCCCTCCCTCTCTCTCTCTCTCCCTCTCTCCCTCCCTTTCTCACTCTCTCTCTCTCTCTCTCTCTGTCTCCATTTATCTGTCTCTATTTTTCTCCCTTCCTCTTTCTTTCTCTCTATATTTCTCTTACTCGAACTAGATTCACTCTCTCATTCGCTAGAGTTTGAATTAGAATCTCATCTCGAGAATCATTTGAAATTAGGTAGATATTTCTCATATTGGAATCCTGATTTCGTCCTTGTGTTATTCCTTCCTTTCATTGTACTTTGAATTCTTTGATATATTAATTAATTTCGATAAAAATGATCCAAACATTAGTCCTTACCGACATATTTAACGTTTGACAAATATTTCGAAGAAAGTAAATCAGCCGTTTCGAATGATTGATCGATCATGAATTGAAAACAATGACGATATTATTATAATTATAATATTTAGATATATCAAATATCTTTTAACAATTGTATTTTGTTAAAAATTAATTTTCAAAACAATTTTCAACAAAATAACATTTAGTTATAAGCCTCTAAAAGTGTCAAACATGTGTTAATTTTTTTTTTTTTTAATTTAATACTACTTTTGACACACTTTTAGTATTCATTCGATCGTACGGGTATATACCGAACTGTCCGTGAAATGAGTATGAAAATTTATTGAAATAAAAACAAAAAAAAAGAAAGTAAAGGTAACAAAATCATTATAAATTTTTGATTTATTGTTGTATTGACCTTAAACATGAGGAATAATCGATTAAATCAATTGAGTGCTTCTCGTATTGATTAATTATCCTTGCATAGTCGATGCGTGGACGCAAATCTCACTATCCAGGTACTTATACTCTCTCTCTCTCTCTCTCTCTCTCTCTCTCTCTCTCTCTCTTTCTCGCTGTCTCTTTCATTCTCTCTTGGTTTCTATCGAAGAGAGTTTGTCGACCGTGATCAGCACGTCGACTCGTCGACTCGTTTGTAGAAGCACCCTGCGGAGTGCAGCTGTTCGAACGATGTCCTCGGGTTATTGGACGATTTACCAACATCCCTCGATTATACCTACATAGCAGACATTTTCCTTTATCCTCACGATCCAACTTCTATCCCTCGAATCGTGTCCTTTCAATAACTACAATCAACATGAGAACAAATTCGATTACGTTCTATGTACATCTGAAATTCATTGTACATGAAAAAAAAAAAAAAAAAAAAGAAAAGCAAGTAAGTTCGACTCATTGTCAAAATTAATTTGAATTTAGGGCGAATAAATCGTATCGAAGTATCCTAATACTTAGTAAGTATAGGTATAGAAAGGCTATCTATATTATGGCTTATTGTTATTTAAAAATATTTTAATATGCTTTGATTAAAATTTTCTAAAACTTAATGTCATCGATTATATTTCGATGTGTTGGATTTACATCTACGAATAAAAATTCATTTGATGAATTGAAATAATTCATCACATTGTACATGCAAAATGCGAATTATTGAATATCTTATTTTTCTTCGTTATTTCGAATGTAATTTTATCGATACTCGTAATGACTGTTAATAAACATTGAAATACAATTCTCTCGAAATTAATTTTTATTATACAATATCTCATAACAAGGAAGAGTGAGTTTCTGTTCGATCATTATCTTCTTGCTTGAATTTTCTTCCCTCGGTATTTTCTTTTTTCTTTCTTTCCGGAATTAGTTTGTCTTTCATCTTTACACGTTGTTACGTCCGTTCGTTTTGTCATTTCGATGGTGTCTCACTCTTTTTCTCTGAGAAGGCATTACATATTATATCGCATCCTTGATTACGTTTTTCCTACGTAGACACATATATATTCGTGTGGTAGATACATATATATTATGTGTTTATATATATCGTGTGTGTATTATATATACACACATATTATGTGTGTATATATATATATATATCTCGCATAATCATAAGAAAATCAAAGCCAATTGCGATCACGCGTTAATATACGGACGCCATAACATTGAAATTGAAGAGATATGCGAGAGGAGATTAAAGAAATAGCTAAAATATTAGCTCACCGTGTGTTGACACGATTGGGCTCAGAATAATACTATCCGTACCGAAAATAGATAAGTTACGTGAAACACTTCCTACACACACATACACGCACGCACACATGCACGCATGCACGTTTCTTTCTCTGTACATATATATTTTCCTTTCTTTTTTGATATGCATTAATATGTATGCACTCACGTAGGTATTATTTTGATTATTTTTCGTAACCCTTTCTTTTTCTGCTACCACTGAGTTTTATTTCGATTATTATTTATAACTCGATTGAAATAAATCGCGTTTATCCTCTTTTTTTCTTTTGTCTTTTCATATAAAAGAATATTCTTTTCATTTCCTTCTTTTCGTTTTCTCTTTCTCTTTTTCCTTTTTTTGATATTTGCTTTTTTTAAATAATTTTTTTCTCTCTATACGTATTGGCGGACTTTAATTAAGATTTGGAAAGATCTTTGATATAATTTAATTATTAGAAATGTTCACGCGTAATAGAATTAGAAAATTCGAGTGGGAAGTACAGATATACTATTTTTATATACGATAACGATTGGATTCTATGCAGGTTACGAATGGTTTTGCAATTGCTTACATTGTTATTCATCAGTAACCCATTCAATTTCTCGCAAAGGAAGTTTCTGTAAGATCACGCGAATAGTAAGTGGAATAGGCCAAATCGAATAACAATTTTCAAAGATCAAAGTCTTATTGATAATTCCTCGTTCTTTCATTAGATAATTATTGATAACGTTTGAAAGGTTGACAATTAATGCAAAAGGGGAAAATAAGAAGAATAAGGTGTCTCAGCGAGAAACTTTCAATTATAGCGATCACCGTGGCCTTCGTTGGGAGTCACTATGTTTCCTTAGTTTTATTTATTTATTTTTATTACCTTCTATAGTGTTCGACCAGTTGACTCGGTCGACTCGAATCCACCATAGAAAAGGGAAGAAAAAGAAGAGGTAGAAGATAGAAACATAATAATAATAATAATAACAACCAGAATAACTTTCACGACAATTTTAAAGGGAAAATAGAAAAAAGAACAAAATAAGAAATTGAGAAATCTTCGAATGCAAAAATTTTTGTTTAAAAATACATTAATGAAACGAAACGATCGAATAACTTCGGCGTTGAACGAGTAAGAACCCGACGCCTCGGACTATTCAATTATTACCAATGAATGCCACGAAAAATTTATATTCCGCGTGTGATATCTTTGTTTTTTCTACGATACTAAATAAAACATTTCTGTGACTACTCATATCTAAAAAGTCATTACGATTCTTATGAGTCAACGTATAAAAATGCAAACGTTTTTTTATGGAGTTCCGAAGAAACAGATAGTAGAAAAAGATCTCGTATTGGCGTAAAGAGAATCTTCACGTATTTTATATATCGGATTGGAATGCTACGTCACGTTATATACAAAACTTTGATCGCGCGTGCTTTTACGTCTATGTACTATAGTATGTTGCAATGGTGCCACAGTAATATAACAGTTACATTTCGCTTTCGTTTCTATTAAAAGCAATATATATATTTTTTTTTTTGTTAATTTCGAAGCAAAAGATTTTATCAAGAAAAGTTTATTAAAAAAATTTTATTTTTATTTGTATAACAAAAAAGAAATAAATTTTTACTATCCTGAATTTATTAATTTAGAAATAAGAATAAATATATATATATATATATTTATAAAATATATCTAAAAAGTATATAAGAATATATACTTTTTGTTCTTTAATATAATAATATATTTTCTTATTAAGGAATTGAAGTGGACACGTACTGTTTGTTGTTGTTTGTTTAATTTTTAATTGTTTTGATATACTTATATAGAATATTTTATATATATATATATATATATATATATATATATAGTATATTTTATAAATATATAGTATATTTTCTTATTAAGGAATTGAAGTGGACACCTACTATTTGTTGTTGTTTGTTTAATTTTTAATTGTTTTGATATACTTGTATTCAGAACCTAAAATTAATTATTCATGAAATTAGTTTTCATTTTCCTTTGATTTCACTCATGTCTGTTTAAATTTGTTTAATTTTTAACGATGTATCGTATGATACGTATGTTGTTTAGTATGTCTAGATGAGCGAATTAAAATTCAGGAAAATCACTTGAACGACGTATCACCTCGACTTTCGTCCGGCAAGTCAGACTTACGGCGTCAGTATGGTTTTAGCACTAATTTCCATGTAATTCATCCCGACGTATTTTTAGTACTTATGAATATTAAACGATCGAGGAGCACGTTTCTACAACGACTCGTCATCCCCCTGTTCGCAAATGTATAATGCGTTATTATGAGCACTGAGGTGAAAGAAAGTCGGAAGAGAAAATTATCATTCGAAGAAATAATCTTTATCCCTGGCGAGACAACTTTGCCCAAAAAGTCTTCTTTCGCATGAAAAAACTTAGATTTATTCTTACTCATAAATGAATCACGTGATGTATTTATTGAAGGAGGATTAACTCTCTGTCAGTTCCTTCGTTTGTACTTTGATTAAAGTTTACCTCAGGGGAAACTGTTAAAGTATAATTTAATTTAATGTGTATTTATATGTATATTATTATATTATCCCTATATATATGTGTGTGTGTGTGTGTGTGTGTGTGTGTGTGTGTTGATTATATTATCCGAATTTAAAAAAAATAGGTACTATAGAATTTTGTAATAAAATTATAT
>OU426852.1:3433302-3438302 GCA_911387685.1 Dolichovespula media | reverse complement strand
GGTCTGTCGTACACGCGGATCCGTATCTGGATCGTCGCTTTCCTCGCTCGGCCCGCCGAGACGTTGCTGTTTATGCTTTCTCCAGGCATTCTGGATAAGCCGCGCGCAATATTCCTCGCGTTGACGCCAAAGGGTAGACGAAACCGGCTCGTAACCGGTCTCACCTGGGCGAGTTTGAACTTCGCCCAATTCGCCGGTTTCATCGATCGGATTGCCCTTACGCGCGAAGAAGTCCTTCGTAAGGGCGTCGAGTATGTCGACGCAAAACATAAGGTCACCCTTACATATCGGTATATCCATCGATACGATCTTATACTTGTTCGGCTTGTGTATCTGTAACGGTGGCTCCAAAACGTCTAAGAAGTCCGAAAGCTGATCGTATCTAATGTACTGTGTACCCTTCGGATCGAATTGTTGCCAAATCTCATAATACATGTCGTAATCGTCGTCCGTAAGACCCTCCTGTACGTCCTCCGTTGCCTGAGAGTAATTCTCCAAGATAACCGCGATGTACATGTTTATCACGATCAAGAAACTTATCACCAGGTACGACAGGAGATAGGCGATGCCGATTGTCGACGAACCGCAATTGCCTGGATAACCGATCTCGTTGTTCGGCTCCTGACAATCCTCTTCGTTTATTATGCCATCCAGAACGCCGTCCCAACCGGCGGACGTTGACATCTGTTTATAAAAATATATGGCACAAATTAACGAGCAGTTTCTTTTTTTTTTTTTTTTCCATCGGATCGATTAATAAATCTTTTCGGTTTTTTTTTGTTCTTTTTATTTTCTTGCTTTTGTTTTTCTTTTTCTTTCCTTTCGTTCTCTCTACGATCACGTTCACTCACCTGGAACAGCAGTATCATCGACTGTCCGAACGTCTTAAAATTATATACATCGTCAAGACCGCTCTTGTCCTTAACGTGCATGAAGAAGGACATTCCAAAGATAGCGAAGATGAACATTACGAGGAACAGCAGTAGGCAAATGTTGAATAGAGCAGGCAAGGACATTGCGAGAGCGAATAATAAAGTACGGATGCCCTTTGCACCCTTCACAAGACGTAGTACACGACCGACCTTCGCCACTCTCACTACTCGAAGCAAGGTCGGAGATACGAAGTATTTCTCGATTATATCGCTGAGCACCAGACCTGTCGCGATAAAAATATTTAATATTAGAACATTTTCTAAATTTCACTTTGGATATGGGAAAATGGATATGACGGGGAAAGTGAAAGGCAGAGAAAAAAAAATGCCATGCACTCGTAGAAATTCTACGTAGCTGTCGTGTATCAAAGATCTGATCCATTTAAATGTTGTTAATCGTTTACTTCAATACACATTGTGATTAGTGTATTCGAAATTGCTTTATTAAACTATAGGCGAGAATCGTACGTATGTATCTACTGTGAAATGAACGAGCTACTTTTTTTCTTCTTTTTTTTTATCTGTCCCGATATATATATATATATATATAAAAGCATGTAAGTGCATTTTGCTAATTTAAATCTCTAGAAAAAAGGAAGATACATGTCAGTGAAGAGAAAGAAAAGATTCATGCTCTGTCGTATTCTCTAACTATCAAATGTCTACGATCATTGACATAAGAAACCGTGAAGATGCATTATTCGATAGAAAATATTAAAATCGTGTAATCAAATCCTTCGAAAATATTCGTTATTGAAGATCTACTTAACAGTAAGAATCGTTTAATCTTACTTCTCTTTGATATCTACTGTGCGGTGAGGAGAAGAAGATTTCTCCCTATAATAAAAATAGGTGTAAATGTTTATGAAATACTGTGACATTCCAAAATCGAGAAGAAAACACGATATCTCGTCTAGATCTAAGTGAAATTGATTTAGAAAATATTATCTATGATCTATTTGATACAGACCCCATCTTACCGGTAACATCGATAAAAATTTTTCGACGAGTCGAATAAAAAAGTATCAATATATTGTGCACGTATTACTGGCTCTTCCTCGTGACGAACGACAATGGTCAGAGATAATAACTGTTATATATTTATTTATATAATTATATAAATATATAATATATAAATAAATTATTTTATATTATATATCATATACATATATTTTTTTTTTTTTTTAATATGAAATTTGCACCCACACACGCGCACGTTCAAAATTGTTTTTTTTTTTTTTTTATCTATCTCCGTAATACCTTTCGTCGTCACGAGACAAAGCAGTATGACGCGTTTCTTTCATTTGTACACTTTTTCTCCGAGGATGGTGGTATGGATGTTCACATAGGGGGGGGGGGGGATAAGGATAACATCAAAGTAACGTCAATGTAAGGCGACGTAACTTAATGGTATCGATCAGTCGTTGCGACACAAATGAAACGTACGAATCTGTTGGTTTTTTTATTTTAGTTTTTGTTTTTTTCTTTGGTGCTCTCATCCTTTCTAAGAAGATCTTACGTGCAAGATATATTAAAAGTGAAGTGACAAAGATGTATAATGGTCGTTAAAATATGTTTTGCCGTTTCATGCCTATGACGATGCTTATACTATAGTAGCCACTACATAAGAAGATATACTAAAGATGAAAAAGCATTTGTGTCGTTATACGTATATGCTCGTTTTATGAACGAATTGCCATTTTGTGAGGAGGAAATAAATAAATAAATAAAAAAAAAAAAAGAAAACCAACAGAATCCTTAGTTTCGTCGTAATCTTGACATCGTTTCATCAGAGTCATACGACTGAGTTAATCATTATGTTACGTTACCTAATATTGATAATATAACAACAGTTAAATCAAAGAGGTTCCAGGGCTCCTTGAAATAATGGTAACGTAGGGCGAAAATCTTCATGAGACACTCGGTGGTGAATATCACAATGAATATCATATTGAGATAGTCCAGAACGCTGCTGAATGTGTCGCTCATTTGATAATGGTCCAATGTCATCGTGAGCATGTTCAGTCCGATGAACAACATGATTATCATATCGAACATTTTGTCCGTCACTATTTCGAACACTATAGCTTGCGGTCTCCACTGAAATCAATTTATATAAAAGTAATTAATTTCAACGGAAAAAGAAAAAAAAATTATATAAAAGAAAAAAGAAAAAAAAAAACGATTATATCGCATTTGAATTGGGTATAACGATTATTTACGATTGGACGTGGAATCGCTTTGAGCGGCTTCTTGCTGCCCATCTTCTTCATTGCATTGTAATATTTCTTTTGATCCTCCGTCATGAACATCTCGAGTGAACCACCGGCTTTCTTTTTCTGCTCGTTGAAATTGTCGATGATCACACCGATGAATAGGTTAAGGGTAAAAAACGATCCGAATATGATGAAAAATACGAAATAGAGATACATGTAGATGTTCGTCTCGCGTATCGGTTGCTTGTCGACCTGAACAGATAAATTTTGAAAAAAAAAGAATCATGAAGGATCGCAGTTGATGGTCACGTTGATAGTCCTATAGATCGTTAATGGGACAAATATATTTTTTACCTCCCGCGAATCGATCGCGTCATTCATGATCTGTATCCATCCTTTGAAGGTCGCCACTTGGAAGAGGCACAGGTAAGCTTTACCAACGTGATCGAAATTCATCGGCGAGTTTTCCCACGTGTAATTTTCCGCCAGACAAGCATTTCGATCCGGTATGATTTCATAGCTAAGAGTAGTCTTATTCGCATCGACACACTGCAATTAAAATCGATCCTTATTTTATCCTCAACAAAATCGTAAATATTGTTTTAATTTCTTTTTCTTTGTTTCTTTTTTTCTTTGTTTCATTTCTCCTTTATTCGCGACAAATACAATTTTTTTCGTTCATATCCAAAAGATTTAATGCTTGATAATATAAGTATACCGTATGAAATTATATATCTATATTATTAATATTATAAATTACTTAAATATGCTTTTTATTATATCATTCTTATAAGTTTCATATTTAAGATGATATTTTTCTTGATTTTTTCCAAAACATTTTTATAGAAAAAAAATTCGAATCACGGTGTATAACTTTGAAGAAATTATCATTTATGAGATTTAAATTAATCTCACCTTGAAGTACTTGCCGGCGAACAGCTGCACGCCCATTATGGCGAAAATCAGCCAAAAAATAAGGCATACCAGCAAGACGTTAAAGATGGATGGAATAGCTTGTACCAAAGCATTGACGACTACCTGTGAGAATAAGAAAACTATTGAAAAAGCTTACTTTTCAATTTACTCCGTAATTTCGATCTAGAAATATATAATGTATATGGGCTTCTATTGTATATGCGCTATTCTATGATGCGCCAACTATATATGCGTCTCTATATGCGTCTCTAAAATCGTATATGTATGTATATATGCGCCTATATGCGCCTACGCGATTTTGTGCGACAGTCAGAAAGATAAAGTGAGAAAGAGAGAGAGAGAAAGAGAGAAAGAAAAAGAGAAAGAGAGAGAGGATGGTGAGAGAAAGAAAGATTGATAAAAAAAGACAGACATAGAGAGAGAGAGAGAGAGAGAGAGAGAGAGAGAGAGTGAGAGAGAGAGAGTGAGTGAGTGAGAGAGAGAGAGTGAGAGAGAGAGAGAGAGTGAGAGAGAGAGTGAGTGAGTGAGTGAGAGAGAGAGAGAGAGTGAGTGAGAGAGAGAGAGAGAGAGAGAGAGAGAGAGGTAGAGACGTAGAAATAGAAACAAAAAGGCACTCTCGATGTATCGAGTGTACTCGATCGGCCGTATAAATTTTATATTTTTTTCATGAAAAGGAAAAAAAGGAAAAAAGAATCAACCAATATATTCTTCAAACAATTTCGTTGTTAAAGCTCTGAATTAATTCTTTTTTGTTTGCATTTTAAAAGAATTCGATTGAGATGAAAATAAAGGAAGTAAAAAGAAAAGAAGTATAAAATCAGAAGAGATTCGATATCGTTGTGCTTCTCTTCTTTAATTTGACTACAAAAAAAAGAAAAAAAAAACAAAAATAAAAATAAAAGATATTAAATTAATA
>OU426852.1:3415802-3428302 GCA_911387685.1 Dolichovespula media | reverse complement strand
GCATCTATATAATTATAAATTATGTGTATATATATATAAATATATATATATTATATATATATATATAATATATATATATATATATATTATATATATATATATATATATATATATATATATATATATATATAATATACACGGCTGCATGGTGGATACAAAGACACGTCCTTAAAAATAACGTACGTTAAATATACAAATGTCACGTTAATACTTCTGCACAACGATCACTGGTACCAAAGACTCGTTAGAAAAAGGCGTACATAGGCGTTAGGCTATAGTACGACAAAGACTCCAATATAATCAGTGCAGACATCAAGTAGAGACGCCAGTGTATGTACTTCTGCAGATCGGTAAAGCACACCACAGTATGCGCTACAAGTTTCGCTGTAGCATTATACAATATGTCTTTTTATATTGCGATATTCGCTTTCGTCAGATTTTTTGTTATATATATATATATATATATATGTATATATATATATATATATATATATATATATATATATGTATAGAATTTTTTTATTTAAATTCACTCAGCCAAATTTCATCTCCTCGATATGTCGTTTCTCGTTTTGTAACATATATTTTGTTTCTATTTTTTTTTTTTTTCATTCTTCAATCTTACGAACATCGTGGGTCGTGTTTCGCGCTTACGACGGATCGATTTAGGCGAGAGTAAAAGCAAAAAAATAAAATAAAAAAAATATATATAAACAATTTACAAAAAAAACAGGGCAACGACTCGAAACGACATGCCTGCAATGATGATTATTTCGTTTGATATCTTTTGTTCTTTTTTTTCCTTTCTTTCTTTCTTTCTTTCTTTAATAACAATAATGATAATAATACTACTATTACTACTACCACTACTACTAATAATAATAATAATAATAATAATAATAATAATAATAATAATAATAATAATAATAATAATTATAATAATAATAATTATCCCGATCGATCCGTCGATCTTGCAACGATCTGCTAAGAAAAGAGTCGATTTATAGATCGTTGAACGAGGCTCGTTTTCGTTTCAAGTCCTCGTATAGACCGATGACTTACTTTCATGCCCTCCCATCGCGAGACTGCTCGTAAAGGCCTCAAGGCCCTCAGTGTTCTCATCGAACGGAAGGCCGGGATGTCGGCGGCGCCGGCCCAGATCGCGCCCAAGTTGATCAGTGATAGCTATTGTCATTAAACATTGGTCAGATCGATGGCATCGTACGTCTTAAATGCTATACCTTAACGGTTATACATATGTAGCGTGATCGATAAAGAGAAATCCACTGGAAGCTTCCACGTTCGGCTCCTAGTGCTTCGTATAGGGATTTTTATTCGTAAGGAGAATCATGAGGACGGGGGAGAATTGAAAGAATGTAAGAAAGAAAGAAATATATGTATGTGTGTATATATATTTATATATAAAGATAGAAAGAGAGAATGAGAGAGAGAGAGAGAGAGAGAAAGAGAGAGAGAGAGATAGTTAGACAGAGGGATAGATAGAAAAAGATAGATAGATATAAACGGGAGAGTTAAATGGACAGATTTTTCATGGGCGAGATATTTTTTACTAATTTTTTTCCCCTTTTCTTTTTTTTTCATGGGAGAAACAACTTCAAAAAGACTTACGACTAATCACTCAATTCCAGCACGATTGTTTCATTTTGTACGAATTTGACATTCTTTTTTTCTTGTTTCTTATATATATATATATATATATATATATATATATATATATATATATTTATTTATTATATTTCAATTATATTATTTTTTTTTATTATACATTTATATTATTTTAGTTAGGGTCACACGTGCTCGAATAGAGTAAGTTTAATACATGTAAGAAGAGTCCATCTCCGTTCGATCGAAGCCCTCGAACGATTTCTCTCGAATAGTTTTGTTCGATTATGATGGTTAAAAGGATAAGTTCCTTCTCTTTCCTTTTTTTTTTTTATTTTTCTCCCTTTTCATATTCGTTGCTTGACAAAATAGAAGCGAAATCGCTCGATGATCGATAATGTAAATATTTGGAAAAAGAGACCGCGTGTAATCATATATATATATATATATGTTATGTTAAATATGTCACTTTTCGTGAGATTGAAAATCCATGTAATAAAAATCATAGTAATTACACGCGTTCGTAGGGGAAAAAAGTCTAGCGATATCACAGTCAGACATGTGTTACACAGGTTTAGAATAAAGAAAGATTCGTAACTTACCATGACGATGATGAAATCGAGCCAGCACCAGGCATTCGTGAAATATTTTTTGAAGCCAAGAGCCAGCCATTTGATCAACATTTCGAGGAAGAAAATTACAGTGAAAATTCTGTCCATGTAATAAAGAATATCTTGCAGGATGGGTCGTTGCTGCAGATGGACATCCTCCAAGGCCTAAAACGTAAAGTTGTAAATTAATAATAGAACGTGATATATTTCATTTTGATATAAATATAAAATGATAACACTTACGAGAGCTAAACTACTCAATAGGATCATCGTTATGACCGCACTCTCGAAATATTTATTTTCGATTAGCTGGAAGGTCTTTAGCCTCAAATTCGTCCAACCTTGCCAAAATGGAGCATCGTCGTCGCCAGCCAAAAATGGAAATTTTTTATAACAATTTTCTGGACAACAATCAGCCGGGTAATCGGAATTTATGGGATCCTTGTCGGCATGTATTATCTCGCTCTCCATTATACCGTCTCCCCTGTCACCATCCTCTTCTAAATCTAAAATAACATTTTTCTTTCGTATAAAACGTTACAAAATATTTTAATTAACTTCATTAAAGTTCGTTATTACCTTCGTCTTGCTCGAGATCTTCCTTACTGGCGTCCTTCTTTTCCTCACCGTTCAACGAATCCATACTACCTTTATGACTTTCGTCCTTGAACGGTCGATTCTTATGACTGCCATACGATTTGTTACTATTAAAAGAGAGAGAAAGAGAGAGAAAGAGAGAGAGAGAGATAGTGAGAGAGAGAGAGGGAAAGAGGCAGAGAGAGGCAGAGAGAGAAAGAGAGAGAGAGAGAGAGAGAGGCAGAAAGAGAAAGAAAGAGAGAGAGAGAGAGAGAGAGAGAGAGAAAGAGAGAGAGAGAGAGAGAAACATATTAAAATTCAAATGTCGTTTTGATATTAAAATAGGTAATTAGAGACTAACCTGATCGTGTCCTCTTCGTTCTGATTAATATAATCGTTGTCTAATCTATAGTCCCGATGATTTATCGAATTTCCTATCACCTTGGTATTGTTCATACATAGCTTGCCCTTTTTCAATTTGTTCTTCAGATCTCCTTCGAAAAAAAATAATTACAATTGATGCTATTCCGAGAAACACTTTTATATATACTTTTTTCAATGTTTTTATTAATCGGCAAGAAAATATTTCGTAAAAATAAATCGATCGTTATATATAAATATCGTTTGGTCGGTATAAATAATTAAGTGTCAGGATTACGTCAGCCTTGCGTCACGTCATAATGAATATTATTTTAGTTACGTTACGTATGGATATTTCATTCTAAATACTGTTCGTCAATTTAAAATGTCGATCGGAGATGTTTAAGGATTTTGATCGAGAAAAAGAAAAAATAAAGAATAGTAACATCCGAGACATTACACTTGATAGTACGATTCTTTTTATGTTATTTTATATTTTTCTTTTCATATTTTTTTTCTTTTTATTATAAGTCAATCATTCGTAAATGATATTTATATTATAAAGATATCAGGACACGCTTACCATGAATAGTAAATTCCATTCCGTCGCCAATGGCTACCTCGAGTTGATTCAACTCCTTCGCACTCTTCTTATCTCTATACGCTTCCAAATCGCTATCTGCAAGATCTAGGTCCCCATCTCGATCAATTCCATCTGCACAGTCACATGAAAACTCTAACCCGCCCTTTTTTCTTTTGACAAGATTCGCATTCGAAAAGAACGCGTGTCGTTCGATGAACTACTCGTCTTTTCTTTTCTTTTTTTTTCTTTTATTTTTTTTTCTTTTCTTTTATTTTTGATCTTTTTTTTTTTAATTTCGTTTCCTTATTTTCTTTTTTTAATCATTCAAATCGTTTAGATAATAAATAGTATAGGTAATTATTATTGACGAAGAAGTTCGAAGTAAGAAATACAAAAATAGATAAGAGAGAGAGAGAGAGAGAGAGAGAGAGAGAGAGAGAGAGAGAGAGAGAGAGAGGAAATTAAAGAAACAGATCGATGAGCTCTTCTTCTCTCATTTGTTTTTTTAAATCACATATTTTCAATTTCGGCATGCAAGAGCATCGACTCGAGACGTTCGTGTTCCTTGCGATGCTCGAGTGAAGCTTCGATTTATATTTTGACTGTTGATAACAGTCCGTAGTCTACATTGTTCTTTAGTAATATCGATAAGATATCTAAATGATCTACGGAAGTTACAGTAAATTTGATTATTTTCTTTTTTTGTGATACACCCGTTTGTCACATATTTGAAGGATATCGCTTTATGTCGAGAAAAATACTTGCATAATATTATATAAGGCTCGTGAAGAATTGTTCGAAGAATAACTTTTCACTTTGACAGTGAGTAAAAAAAAAAAAAAGAAAGAAAAAAAATACAAAGTAAAGATTTTCACCATTTTCATTGTTAATAAGAATTTTTATTAAAAAAAAAAAAAAAAAAAAGAAAGAAAAACAAAGAAACGAGTATAAAAGCATCTCGTAGATCTGGTTAAATATTTGTAAACAAAATTGTTCGACTCGATATAAAGACTTGATGAAAAAAATTAAATTAAAAAAAGGAAAAAATTGATTCGTTTCTTCACTACTTTCTTTCTTTGCGAAAATAATTGCTGTTACATTTTTTTCTTTCTGAACATATATACTTTACATGGTACATTAAAAGTTTTAGATAGTTCTCTAATCGATCTACAATAAAACAAATGATTTAATTTCGGAAAGTATGGATATGAATATCTTTGTGAACGGTTATTATTAAAACGATTTTGCTTTTTTTTTTTTTTTTTTTTTTTTTTTGTAGAAATAGGTATATCACGCAACTACATCCTTATCGATATCACATTATTCTCAACTGGACTAGCTCTATCTAATCGAACTCTCGCGATCTATAATATCGTACTATGACGATCGAAACGATCATTCGATTCCATTCGTCGAGTTCGAGTCATACTCGAATACCCACCCAATCTTTATATTTCCTGCTGTTGTTTCATAGTTTTTGAAATTTATTATGATACCTCTCGGACGAAAAACGCGGAGCCAAAATAACGAGCGAAGCAACATATAACTGCCAGGCGGCTAAATAGCTAAGCAAAATTAATAAAAATATTTTTGCGTTTTCACGAATTTCTTTCCTTTTTCTTTTTCTTCTCTTCTTTTTTTTTTTTTGCTTTAAATCCCCACCCACATGATTCGATTATGTTTTTTTCTTTCTTTGTTCTCTGTTCCTTTTTTTGGCCTTTATAATCTTAATCCAAATCCACGATAGCTCGAACGCAATTTTTAGAGAGAAAAAAAAAAAAAAAAGACAACAAAAATAGCGAAACAATCAAAAAAAGAAATTTGCGTAATAAACGAAAAAAACGTGTCAGTCAACAATCTTCGTTTTATTCGACGAGTAAAGATGGCGCGCGTGTTTTCTTTTTATTCTTTATTATTTTTTTCGTCGTTTCATCGAATCGTTTCGATGAGAAAAAAATCAACCGAGGGGGGGAAAAAAACGTCGACTGACATTTTGTTTGACCGAGATGAGTGTAATAAGAAGCCGAACCGAAAACAGTGCCACGAACTACACAGCGCACACAGCAAGCGATCTGATTGGATATAAACCTTCTTTCCAACTGTTGGACGGTCCCTCACCTGGCGCCTGATCGGATATCTGATTGGTGAATTTGGCTCGCATCAACTTAGCAATGTAAAGGACATTTCGCTTGATCCATTTAACGAAACGTGCTATCCGATCGATCGCTTCCGCGATCTTGTTCGTGTCGTTGTCCGCAGTCGGCGCTGATAAATTAGATGAACCGAAGTTGCTCAGTAACAGGGCCAAGAAGAGATTCAGCACCTGTTGATAACATTTTCATAGATTGAAGATTGATTATATCGGGGCTGGAACAATGATTCGAAGTATTTTTTTTGCTCTTCTACTTTCTTCCCTTTCTTTTTTTTATTTATTTTTTTTTTATTATTGATCAACGAAAAGAAATCGATTCTAATAAAGAAACATTAAGTTCGGTATTCTCGTAAGTGAGAATAAAAATTTCAAACTTCTGAAAAACGTTAAAATTTTTGACTTCCTAATTAATCCTTTATCATCATCATCATCATCATCATCATCATCATCATCATCATCATCATCATCATCATCATCATCATCATCATCATCATCATTATTATTATTATTATTATTATTATTATTTTATTATTATTGTCATCATTATTATTGTTCTGCTCTAAATTAATTTGTAAAAAAAAAAACAAAAAATTAAAGACCAATACTCGTCGGAGGTAATAATCAAGGAGGATTTAAGGATCCTTGTTTAAATCATCGATGATTTTCTGAAATACACTGTTATGTATAGACAACCGTGTAAAATAAATTCTTTTTAATCGTATTGAAATACATTAATTGATTTAATACGTACTACAAGATTACCGATGACGACGGTGGCAAGGAAGAACGGTATGCAAGAGACGTCTCCGACCAGCATACAGTCCCACATCGATTCGATCCATTCTCCACAGAGGACACGAAAGACGATCATGAAGGAATGCATGAAATCGGTAAAGTTCCATCTGGGTAAATCTCCACCCGGGAAACGATCGACGTGATCGGTGTAATTTTTCCCGAACAGTTGCATACCCATCACGGCAAATATGAAGATGATGATACATAAGACGAACGTTAAGTTACCCAAGGCACCAACTGTCCTACCCATGATGGATATCAGTAGATTCAATGTGGGCCATGATTTTGCCAGCTTGAACACTCTCAGCTAATCAAACGAATGATTGATTAATTATTATTATCTATTTTGAATAACGAGAAATTTTGTTAAATATCATCATCTAACGCAATTAAATGAAATAAATACATGTGATCGCGTCTGATAAATAAAAATTAGAAAGACAAACGAACAATAATATTCCATTGTTGCACGTTTTAATAATGTATGCATCGTGATATAGATATATTAACATCTTTCGATATTTTATATTTAAATATTATGACATTGGACTAGGTCCAATAACTAATTTTCATAATAAATAAATATTAATACTGTTTATTCAGATATAAAGTAGCGGGGAAACTCTTTCGATAAATCGATTGATCGATTGATAGATCGAGATACACGTTGATTAAGATTTAAAATTGTTATACCTTGAGACGACTCACGTTATCTATATTTCTCATAGATCGTACTTACCAATCGAAAGGATCGCAATACCGAAAGACCTTGAACACCTTCCAAACCTAATTCGAGTAATGAGAGGGCGACGATGATGAAGTCGAAGATATTCCAACCCTCTTGAAAATAATACTTTGGGCTCATAGCTATCAGCTTTAACGTTGCTTCGATGGCGAATGTAGCCGTGAAGAACTACGTTAAAATATTAAATAATTGCTTTAGTTTTTTTTTTCTTATATTCAATTAACTCTGCTAGTGTTTAAAGTAAATAAAAAATATATAAATATATATATATATAAATTTTTTTTTCATCGACCTAGATGTAAATCATTAGACGTGTCAATTATCTTTTCTTTACCCCACCCACCCCGCCCCCCTACTATTTCTTCATTTTATTTATATTAATGAAAATTCATACCAAATACTTCATAAATCTCAATTATATCATTAAAAATTATTATATAAAACCAGTGATGAATTTAGGGTTCAAGAAATTTGAGCCATTACAAATCTGTCTCGTTTCAACCGTTCTTTTAAATGACGGAACGAGAAATAAACAATTCAAATACGGATTGTACGTAAACGCAAATATGGAAATAAAAAAATTATATACCGATCAGAGGATATTATATTAAATCTATTATATAATATTATATAACAAATATATATTTGTAGCGTAAGGATCCCTTATATCGTGTGAGGTATAAACGATCGTACCGTTTAAATCCGCTACTGAGTATAAAAGTAATGGTAAATATCAAATTTCTCAATAAAAGCAATATTTGCAAATTTTTATCCGATGTAAATAATCGATTATTGAACGATCGAAAATTAATAATGATTCGAATGACGTTAAAATAATTGTATATATATATATGTATATATATATATACTTACGTAGTTACCGGATTTAAGGACTTTTTCCATATCCTTGTCCATATCGTGATGATCCAGAGCCATGAAGAGAGTATTAACGACGATGCAAAGTGTAATGAAGAGTTCTACGAACGGATCGAATACCAGAAGAGATACGTATTTCTGAAACTCGAGCCAGAGCCAACAGCAGTCCCAAACGCAGAAGATATCGATGCAACGTAAGACCCCGGCCAATATTTTCTCCTTTAACGTGGGCCCTTCCTCATCGTCGTCTGTCGGAAAGTAATAGGTCGAAACTGTAACGCGCGTTAGTCATTTTGTCTGGCACCACTCTTTTTGGGGAAAGAGGTTTTTAATTTGTACACATTCCGTTTCTTTCTTCGTTATTTGAGAGGAGAAAAATTTTCTCGGATTATTTATAATTATTAATTATCGATCTTTCGTTTTCTTCTTCCTCTCATTTTTTTCTCTTTTTCTTTTATTTACTTTCTTTTTTTTTTTTCTTTTCTTTTGATCGATATCGTATTTCAAGCACGTATTTTTTTCCGTTCAGAAAATTTTACACGGGCAGGTGAACAAGTTGACGAGCAAGCAAGCAAGCAAGCAAGTTGAGGATGAACGATCGATGAGATTAAAAGTGGAAAAGAAACAGGCACTAGCTGCAGATATGATTTAGAGTGGAACGTTGAGGAATTTAGAATGATTTGGAAGAAAATAAATACAATGATAAGAGAGAAATCAAAATAAAAGGAAGGGATAAAAAAGGGTAGCAAACTTTCTTCGACGTCACGAATGCAAAATACAAGAATTCCAAGTGATTGCATGCATTTCTGCTTTTCACTTTACGAATAATGAATCTTCATTGTTCTCTTTGACATTGATTAATTATCTTTCGAAATGGCTTTCGAAACTCATTGGACACATACTCAATTTTAAAATCGTACAATTCGTAAAACAATAGAGATTCCTCCTTTTTTTATTTTTTTTTCGTTTTAATTTGTTTTCTTGTTTCTTTTTTTTTTTGTCTAACACAATACACTCATGGACAAAAAGCAACATTCGAGGAGCTAATTTTCTAAATAATAGTGCCGTTAACGATGATGCAAATATGCGTGCCAATTATAATTTATAAAGGAAAGTAGAAGAGAGTAATAGAAAATAAAATAAGAGAAACAAAATGGAGAAAAAGAAAGAGAGAAAGAGAAAGAAAAAAAGAATCGAACGAAGACGTGGCGAGTGTTCGCGCGAATTTTCGCTCCATCAGCATTTTCTCTTAATGAGAAATAATTGTGCAATGCAAACCGAGCCATACGCGGCAGTGCTGCTGTTTGTATTTTAATTCGCGACGAATATAACAAGCGGATGGCGGAAAAAAAAATGATCGGAAAATATCCTAAAGGAATTCTGCTTGTGCGCGTAGAATAACAGAAACGAAATCTATGTAATGACGTATACAGGGTGACACGATAATCACAGTAAACTATAATTTATCTTGAGAAAGTATAGGTAATCTAAATTCTTGGATAAAATTATTTTCTTTTTCGAATAATCATTTTGTCGAATTTTCAAATATCATGTACTATCATTATAAATAACATGAAAGCTATTACTACCGACTTATTTTTATCACATTCATCATATCGATTATTCAATCGAGATTACATACAAATCACTTGAATAAAATCCTTTTTTTTTCTTTATAGCATAAACGATCATAAATATTAATTATCGAGTTATTTTTATATCATATTTATTCGTTAATTCGAGATTTTCATTTTTCCTTTTTTTAATGATCAATTAAAATATAAAATTAAATATTTTTGTAATGTTCCAGTGTTAGATATATCACGTATGCTTAATTACGATTCATTATTAATCTTTCTATGATTCAGTCTATATACATATATGTATTTATATAGTAGATCAATTCTCAACAACGATTTAATCATTTGAATACGGTTAATCTTTTTTTTTTATACAAACGTACCAATACAAAAATTTTATTCAAGAATTCTCATCTCAAGAGAAATAAACCCTTTCTCAGTTATACTACGATTATCAAAGTCTTCCTATATATGTACCTATATATATATATATATATATATATATATATATATGTATATATGTATGTATCTATATGTATACATAGTATATATATATATATATGTATTTATATATATATATATATACACACACTATTATATGTATGTAATACGAAAGCTTGAAATATTTCGTGCAGCCGCAACGAGATAAACGCTAAATTCCTGCCGTGTAGAAAGAATCAAGCGGTCAAACTCTTTTTCCCCAAAAAAAATTAATACACTTCACATATTCTCTTCTTTTACCAATATCGGAAAATGTTACTTTCGAATCGTTTGAATCCCGTCGAATATAGTACCGTTCTCGCGTTCATTTTTCCTTCGCGAAACGTAGGGTACAGATCGATGATAAAAAAAAAACAATAATAATAATAACACGAGGACAATAAGAAGAAGAAGAGGAAAAAAATAGATAAAAAAGGATGAGAGAGAGGGAGAAATAGAGAGAGAGAGAGAGAGAGAGAGAGAGAGAGATTACATTCGTAGAGACAAGAGCGTGTTTAGTTCACGAGTAACCGGTAGTTTTAGAAGAATAAGGGTATCGATATACTATATAATCTACAATGTAAGAAAATAAATAGAGATAGGGATACGCGCAGCCAAAGAAATGTCCAGCATTACCTAATATATATAGTAAATTATATATATGTACGTATGTATGTATGTATGCATTTATATGCATGTTTCTATTTATGAATGTGTGCATGTGTATGTATGTGTGTATGTTTATGTACGTACAATATGGATGAAAATTGCAAACACAAGGTATAACTTCCACTCATAGTAATAGTAGTAGTAATAGTAGTAATAGTAATAGCACTAGTGGCAGTAGTAGTAGCAGTAGAGCAGTAGGGTAGTAGTATAGTAGTAGTAGTAGTAGTAGTAGTAGTAATAATAGTAATAGTAGTAGTAGTAGTAGTAGTAGTAGTAGTAGTAGTAGTGGTAGTAGTAGTAGTAGCAGTAGTAGTAGTAGTAGTTATAGTAGTAGTAGTAGTTGTAGCAGTGTAGTAGTTGTAGCAGTGTAGTAGTAGTAGGTATATACATCGAACGATAGACAATAAGATATGCACACTTGCGACAAAGGTGACAAATAATTATAATGGGAGGAAGGGAGATAGATAGTTAGATAAATAGATAGATAGATAATAGAGAGGATTAAAAAAATATTTTGCTCGAACGAGTCGATCGCACGTCATTACCTCCTTGCTCGGGTGTTCTGCTCTGACGTCCTGCTGCTTGCTCGATAATATCGTTGAGCACCATCACATCTGCGAAAGGAAAGAAGAAAAAAAAGAGAGTGTAGGTATGCACGTCACACGGTGTGCGATGGACAGATTAAACGAATAGGATGACACAGAGGTGTGCCAAAAGTGTAGACCAATGGAATAACAAGGTGGAAGAGTAACACTTAAAGGAATTTGATTGACATTTGTGCTTTACGAATGTGTTTACGAAAATGTTGTACTTTTCTTCTCTTTTTTCGTTTCTCTCTCTGGTTCTTCATTTCTATTCTTTTTCTTTTTTTTTTACTTGCCCTGTTTCTACGGTAACTTCTTATAGTTAAAAGACGAAACTTTTATTCGATCTTACCCTTCATATCGACGACGGCGTGTTGCTGAGAAGGTTCGATGAACGGATTATCTTGTTGCTTCGCTTTGCCCATGGGATCGCTTTCCAAGTCGCTTTCCTGAAATATCATGAAATATGTTGTATAAAGGGAATATAGAAAATATATGATATATAAGTGAGTAAATATTGGAATTCATATCAATAAAAATGATCGGATATCGGATAAAGAAAGCGTATCGAGTAAATATTTCAATGATATCGATAATATCGATCTAACCGTTTAAAATTATGATATGAATATGATATATATATATATATATATATATATATATATATATATCAATCGATATAACTTTATCGTTCCTTCAATAATATCTAGGATACATTTGAATGCAATCAAATTAATAATACGTATGAGACTCACGCAATGATATTTTTGATTACAATCAGGTAGATGACCATTAACCGAAGGTGGCCTAACCGATCTACTTCTCAATCGACTCTCCTTGGTCATTGGTTTGCCAATTGCACTGGC
>OU426852.1:3400802-3413302 GCA_911387685.1 Dolichovespula media | reverse complement strand
GATAATAAATGATAATACAACGTCGAATATCACGTCGAACAGGAATAAATATAAAATACTCGAGAGAGACGTTTATTACATCGGCAAATCCTTTGACGAAACTTACGGCGCTGACTTTCCGCACTTTACTGGCAGCGCTGTGGTTGTTATTGATCTGCTTGATCCTATGCTCGCTAACAGACTCGATCGATCTTATGCTGATCTTCTCCTTGTTGTTATCGTCGTTACCCTTTTCCTGGCCAACGAAGAGTTCATAACTATGACAAGAGAAGTCCGACGGTGACTTGACGATCTGATCAGCTGCCGCTACCGCGGCAGCCGCAGCTGCTTCTCTCGCGGCTGCCTGCGCCGCTAATTTGTTCTCCTTCACCATCATGGCTTTTTCGACTTCCTGTCAGGATCAAATCAAGCTACATATATGCACGTCGACCCATTCCAATTTCTTTTCTTTTCTTTTCTTTTCTATTTTATCCTTTTTTTTTTTTTTGGTCTCTTTTATTTTACTTGTTATTTTACTTTTTTATTTTTTATTTTTTATTTTTTTTTTATTTTGCTTTTCTTCTTATTTCGGTCATTCAAAATCGCGACGCGATCGAAGAGAAAAAAAGTACTTCCGCTCCCACGAACGACGATTTAATTTTTATCGCTTTACTTTTTCTTCTTTTTCTTTTTTTTTTTTTTCTCTTTCTATTTCTTTCTTTTTATGCCCTTGCGATCGTAATTTTCTATTAACAATTGCAACTACGTATGATACGATCAATTTTTGTTTTCTTTTTATTTTTTATTTTTGTTTGCGATTTCAGGCCCGTCGATAAGTCATAGCGGTTTGGATTTAATACACGTCCGTCCGGTAAATCGACGTGAAAAAAAAAAAAGAACAAAACTAAACGATACGTTCAACAGATTCGTATTTTGCCAGTTTTCTTTTTTTTTCCCCTCACGGAGAAATCATAATTAACTATTATATACAGGGTGCTTTAATATTAATTTATACTTCAAGCTTGCAAAAGTCTGTAGTAATATCATTCGACAGTTTAGGAATTTAGTAGTTTTCCAAATGGAACTCAAATCTTACTGTATCTTTTTTTTTTTTTCTATAACAAAAGAGACGTAATTATTATTTCATCGAATACTGCAACTTTGATACTATCTAATGTTATAAAAAAAATTGAGTAACATTTGAAAAACTATAGAGTATCTTTCATAATATGGATCATTTCGAAGAATATAACATACGAATCTCCAATTTATTCTTTCTCTGTTGAATTTAATAATTAATAAAAATATTAAACTATTTCTAGTAATACATATGGACCCTGTATAATTGATCAAAAAAAAATATATATATGTAGAATGCTCGTAGATACTATATGCCAATTATAAAGATTATCGTCTGTTCTAAAAAGAAAAAAAAAAAAAAAAGAAAACATAAATATTAAAAGAAGAAAGAAAGAAAAAAGGAAAAATTGTCAAATTACTGGACGGCGAAACGTGTCATAAATGTCCCATGACTATTCCTCGTGTATGTATATACATATATACAACTTAACTAAAAATCAAATGGATATCTCAAACTCAAGAGAGAAACAAAGAAACTGTAAGGTAAAAAGAAAATGAACGTCGAAAGGAAAGTCAAAGGACAATTACGCGTATGACCTTCGACGGGTCTAAGGACCGTATGCGGGGTCTTGTAAATAATAGGAAATAATCATATTATGATTACGGATCGTATTAAAGTGACGGTGATCTAAAAAGTGCAATTATAAATTGCAAGATAGATCGAATCGTCGTCCATCGATCCTTAATCAATGGTACGATAAAGGAAAAAAAAAGAAAAAAATAATGTTTCAATTTTCCTAAAATTGACAAGCCACCTTTATACGAGTCCTCATTCGCATACCCTTATTGCTTCCTCTTCGGCAGCCTCCTCCTCTTCCGCCTTCTTTTGCAACTCGTCGTATGACATCGCTACGATAGCGAGGATCAAGTTGACGAGATAGAAAGAACCGAGGAAGATGATGACAATGAAGAAGAGCATGTGCCACGGTCCGGCCGATCGTAGTACCAGCTGATAAAGATTTTCCCAATAGTCTTGGGTCATAAGACGAAAGGCAGAAAGTAGAGCCCAGCCGAAGCTGTCGAAGCTCGTGTAACCGTAGTTTGGGTTGTCGCCGTATCCTTGTAAGCACGTGTAGCCAGGAAGGCACTGCCTGTACTCGGATAACTCGATTAATTGTCTCATCCAATGATAACGTTAATAAAAAAAAAAAAAAAGAAACGACAAAAAACCTTGTTGATTCGTATTAAAATTTATAACTTTAATAAAAATTAATCGAAGGTGAAAGGTCGATAAGGGATCATTGGATTAAGATCGTTTGTATGGGAAAGAGGAATTAAAAAAAAAAAAAAAAAAAAAAAAAAAAAAAAAAAAAAAAAAAACAAATAAATAAACAAAAGAGCGAAAGAAAGAGAAAGAACAAGAGAGATAGATAGATAGATAGATAGATAGAAAGATAGAGAGAAAGAGATAGAGAAACGAACTTACCCAGCTCCCGACGAATTCCCGCACAATGGCATGTTTCCAGCCTCGTCTACGTACCAATTAGCTGGACAGATAGAAAAGAAAAACAAAAAGAAGGCTGCGTGTCTTTGATTTGTATGTTTGATACCTACTGAGAAAGGAGAAGGAAAGAGGAAGAGAGAAAGAGTGAGACTGAGAGAGAGAGAGAGAGAGAGAGAGAGAGAGAGAGAGAGAGAAAGATGATGAAGAAGAAGAAACGACCTGATGATCGGCAACCAGCATACGTACTTTCATTGCTAACGAATCTCTCCCAATTTTCGTCGGTGAGATTACCCCAGGAGCTGTTCGTTGGAAAGTTCTTTATACACTTTTGCGTTAGGACCCCCATGTAAATTTGAAGGCCCATCAGCGCAAAAACGGAGAGGGAGAACATCGTCAGGATTATCACATCGCGCAGATTCTTCACGGACTCTATCACAGCGCCGACAATGGTTTTCAGACCTATACAACGATAAAGAAAAAGAGGACGACAGTGTTTAAAATAATGGACACGAGTAGACTCTTTATAGCGATTTCTCGACTGCGACGAAATGCGCTCTTTTTATCATTGTCTTTTTTCTTATCTTTATTTTTTTTTTTTGTTCTTCTACCTTGTTACTTCATTTCATTTTTATTTTTATCTATTTTGTTTTTTGTTTTTTGTTTTTTTTTTTTTTCGTCGTGAGAATAAAGATTATGATGATGATGATGATGATGATTATGACGATGATGGTGATGATGGTGATGATGATGATAATGTAATGGTGATCAGCTGACCGATGAGAGAAAGATGTATGTATATACATATGTACATACTAATATTTTATATATGGTGCTTGTGTATGCATGTGTATATATACACATTATATATATATATACACACATACACACACAAAGAGAGAGAGAAAGAGAAAATGAGAGAATGAAAGATAGAAAAAGAAATGGTGAAATGTGGCGGACGATGGTAGTCTTTCATTGATGTTGAACGGTTGACTAATGTATCGAGAAAAATGTAATGTAATGGATCGAGAAAAAGAAAAAGATTATCCAGACGAAATATGCTTGATATGTATACATGTATATAGATCAGGGAAGAAGTATTTGTGTAAGTAAAACGAGATAACATGGTATTGAGATTATGAACAGAGAAAAGAAAATTTCATGTGGCAAAAACATTCAAAAGAAAAAAAAAATATATATATATATACGTGTATAAATATATAAATATGTATACATACATATATATATATTTATATATATATTTATACATATATATATTTATATTTATACATATATATATATTTATATATATATATGTATATATATATGTGTGTGTGTATGTATATATAAAGAAAAAAAAAGAAAGTAACAACATCGTGACGAGTGTCTAGAAAAAATCATCTAAATAATCTGCATCTACACCCAATTCTATCCTCTAAGCATACCTGGTACAATAGCGACAGTCTTCAAGGCTCGGAGGACTCGAAATGTCCTGAGAGCGGCAAGGTTGCCTAGATCTATGCCCATCGTCACATAACTGCAATACACCCGAACATCACACATATTACAGTGATACAAACAAAAAACCAAAACGTTTTGAAAAGGATTTTGAACAGGGTGTAGGATGGATAAGGGTGTTGTTTTTCTTTTCATTTTTTTTTTTTTTTTTAAGGAAATCAAGGACGTAAGTAAGTAAATAAGTAAGTAAGTAAGTAAGTAAGTAAGTAAGTTATTCAAAAAGGTTATACTCGCTACTTCCTATTGGCAAAAATCCAAATCTGCTCGATAACTGCGCGTATCCTTTAAAATAACTATCATATATATATATATATATATATATATATATATATATATATATATATATATATATATATATATATATATATGTATATGTATATGTATATATATACATATGTAATATATATATAATATACAATATATAATATATATAATATATAATATTCTATATATTAATTATATATATATATATATATATATGTACTGCATGCACGACGTAAGGAAATATGTAATAGGTATCACGAGACGAGTTCGTTCCTTCTGGACTTTCGCAACGAGATCTAGATCGAGATCGACAAATGATTTTACGACTCGATCGTATACTCGAGACGAATAGACCATAAAGCGTAAAAAGATAGAATCAAATCGATAATGTTACTATTACATTCGATCATTGATCGATATAATAACGTAATATTGATATCGATCGTCAATCTTTACGCTTAATATTACGTATACGTAACTAAACTACAACAATTATCAAGTGGTTTATTGTATCAACGTACACACACGGTGACGAGTGGCTGATTGAGAACGTTTTATCGATTGTTAATTGATAACGCGATATGACTCCTCGAGTATTTATTTCAAAGTGGTATATCTTTTTATTTACTTATTTGTTTATTTATTTATTACTTTTTTACCGTTTCTACTCCTTATTTTCTTTTTCTCTCCGAAGACGTTGTCAAATAATGGGTAAACGAGAAAAAAAGACCATTGCTCGTGAGCATGATGATTATTATTGATAAGATGATTCCTAACGCTAACGAAAATCGGTTCGATACAAGATCAATTTTTGGCTACATTTAACAGGATTTATGGATCGCGTGTATAAAACAATCAACGTTAATGGGATTGAATGAAAAAGACGAAAATAAAAAAAAGAAATAAAAAAGCTCTAGGTCTGTTTATTTTTATGATAAATTGCTCGATATTCCATTGATACCACTTCGAAATATGTATATGCGGATTACAATTACAGAAAAAAAAAAAGGAGAAAGAAAGAAAGAAAGAATATGGAAAAATAAAAAATAAAATGAAATGAAATAAAATTGCAAAGAAAAAAGAGGAAAGAAGAAAAAAGGAAAAATCAAAGAAAGCGTTTAATGATCATTCTCAATCGTTAATTCGTCACACCTGTATACACGCGATATGTAAATATAATACTAATCTAATGAAATTACGATGACAATAAAATTACACCTCGACCGAGGTTTACTAGCGATAATAAATAATTCTATCCCTACCTAAATATACTAATCCATGTACCTATACGTCTATACGTGTATATATGCATATGTATTGTATTCATATGTAAGTACGTATCTGTGTCTTGTTCAATAAATTTCCTCCATGTTAATGTAAATATAGTATATGTGTTCTATCTGTATATAGTGGATTGAGTAATAGGTATAGTTTTTTCGAAGGTTTATCTAATGAGTATAGTGTATGTATGTGTATGCGTAAAATCAGTGTGATCTGTAATAATAATGAACAAGATATATACGTATATGTATAGATTTATGTATATATATATATATATATATATATATACATACACATATATATATACATATATATATATATATATAAATATATGTATATATATATATGTATATGTATATATATGCATATATATATGTATGCATATATATATGTATGTATATTATATGTATATATGTATATATATGTATATATATATATATATATATATATATATATATATATATATATATATATATATATAATCAGATAAAAATCAGTACTACACAAATTCGAATATAGCGTACTTATAAAACGTATCTAGCGAAGAAATTCTACTTTCATAACCTGGAACATTTGACTTGATACTAATTAGCGTTTTTTCGGGTAACGCTTCACCGACCCGCAACGGGTCGTACGGCGGTCGTTGTGATCTTTGAAATCGGTCCAGCCACCGCGACGCGGCTAAGATCGTCATCGTGCCACGAATCTACCCGTCGAACTAAAGGGACACAGGAAACAACGTGTTTTACAGACTAGACGAATGAGAAAAGGAGAGAGAGAGAAAGAGAGAGAGAGAGAGAGAGAGAGAGAGACAGAGAAAATCAGAAAGAGAAAAAGAAAGACTAAGGGAAGTAAACAGAGGATTAGAAAAGGTGTTAGTCTGACGTTTGCAAGTGCTAAAAATATTGTTCTTCTTATTTCTTTATTTATTTTTTCTTTTTCTTCTTCTCTTTCACCTTCTTTTTTCTTTCTCCCTCTTCTTTCAAATTAAACAAACTTATGAAACGTGCCTCACGCTCTCGCCTCATTCGATATCGACTAGTGATAAAAATGATATTTATGTAGATATATACATATATAATATTTTGTAGGTTTAAAAGAGAAATTAGTATCAGAGGTTTGTTTAGGTAGATTCGTTGGTGACATTTTTCTTCATAATCTTTTTTTCTACGCCGTTACTTATTTTTTTATTTTTCTCTTTTCGTTACTTCTTTCTTTTTTTTTTTTTTTCAATTAAAAAAATTCATTTTCGATCGATTCATTATTTTTCACGAAAATACACACGTCGTATGTGCTCACGTATGTACATACGTAGGTACATTGTATTGTGTACACATACATACACGATTAAGACATGTAGTACATACTTAGGTACACTAGGTGAATTAATGCGAAGAGAGAGAGAGAGAGAGAGAGAGAGAGAGAGAGAAGGCATAATTTCGAAGATTATTTTGAAATAAAAATAGAGAATGCGAAAGGAGGAGATTAAAAGAAAGAAAGAAGATAGAAGAAAAGAAAAAGAGGGAGATGAAAATTTGTATCGAAGAGTAAAGAAAAGGAAGAATATATAGTATACCTCTCTCCTCTCTTCGATTTCGATATCGCGTAAGATATCGTACGACCTTAAACTCGAACACGATTCATGATCCCAACGAACGCCAATGCCCAGCGAGAAATTACGTTTTCTCTTTTTCGCATACCCATTTATTTTATTTATTTTTGTTTTTGTTTTATTGTTATTCCTTTTTTTTTTTTTAAATTTTGTTTTAACTCGTCTTTCTCATTCGCCACGTGTTATACACGCTCAGCGCGTACAAACCATTTCGATATACACACATGTGAATGTATATTATTTTATTTGTTTTTTGGAGTATTTTTTGTTTGTTTTTTTTTTTTTTTGTTTCTGTGTTCTTCTCTTCTTTCGTCTATTATGTTCTCTTTACGTTTTTGGTTTTTCTGTTCCGTTGTTTACGTTTTTAAGTTTTTATTTGTTCTTTTTTTCTTTCTGTCCGGAGTACGTTTTTTGCTTTTTGGTCACTTTATAAAAAATAAAGTTTAACTACTCACGCTAAAGCTATAACTACGAAGTCGAGCCAATTCCATGCATCTCTAAGATAGGTAAAAGGCTGCAGAATGAAACCCCTCGCCATCACCTTAACGGCGGACTCAAATGTGTAGATGCCCGTAAATATCACTCTGAAAACAACAAATACACCACTCAGCTTTAAATGCGATTATAGTCCTCTACCGTTTTTTTTTTTTCTCTAAGGGTAAAAGCAGTAATAATAGTAATGTGTATATATTTTACGAATTAATTTTACTTTTGTTTTTTATTCTTGTTTTCGTTCTTTTTGTTTTGTTTTTTTATTTTTTCTTTTTTCCTTAATTTCGTTTGCGGGTGTTGCGTGACGAGTGCGACGCGGCTATTTTGAGAGAATGGAGGCTAAAGCAATATGGCTGACCTTTTTTCTTCCTCGCTTCTCTTTCGAAAGAAAATAGAAAGAAAGAAATAGTGAAGGAAAAAAGAGTAAGAGAAAGAGAGAGAGAGAGAGAGAGAGAGAGAGAGAGAGAGAAAGAAATAGAAAATTTGCAATTTTTAATTTTTAATTTTTAAATTTTAATTCTTAATTTTTTTCCTTTAATGGCACGTCGCATCTACGAAAACGCATCACATTATTTAATTTATTCTCTACCCGGCAAATTAAAATACTTATCCCAAAGATCGGTACGTGGACAAGTGACAGCTACGGATATTACAATGTCGAGCTCGATTCTCTCTCTCTCTCTCTCTCTCTCTCTCTCTCTCTATCTTTCTCTCTTTCTCTCTCTCTCTTTTTCTTTCTATCTTTATCGAATGGAAAACAATACTTGGACTTCAGTGAAGCAACAACGTTAGAGAGAAAATGTCTGTAAATGTTTAATTAAGTTATTCCTCGAAGTTCGAAAGGTCGAATAAAAGAGAGAGAAAGAGAGATAGAGATAGAAAGAGTAAGAGAGAGAGAGAGAGAGAGAGAGAGAGAGAGAATCGGCTACGCCTAGACTACCTCTAGACAGACTAGGACAAAACTTACCAACGGAATACTATTTGTCACAAAATGTCTACTGTGATTATCATGTGTGATGTATGAATACGTATAGTACATATACAGAATATATAAATATATGTGCATGTGATAATAATAAAGAGGGTAGCCTTGAAAAATTTTATGTATCATTTATTTTTAACTATAAAATATATCTATGAACATAGAAAAGGTATATACATATAGGTGTATATGTATATATAAATAGGCCACATTCATAATCATTGCATATTCATATGCATTCTGTATATGTATGTATATGTATATGTATCGGAGCTATAAAACATATAATATGTATCGAACATAATTCGAAATCTCTATATTATAGTCTTTCAAGTTGACAAGTTCAAGGGATTGCAAGCCATCGATGAGGTATTTCTATCTAATGCGCGTTCTAAAGCCTCGATAAGTGAAAACATGAGATAGAGATCGGTCGATGAGCGAGTTACTAGCCGGGCTAAGGTTACGATCGACTTGTACTGGTTCCTTCAGATGTATATGGAGAAAGAAAAAGAAAAAGATAGCTTCTATACACACATACATATGTATACATATATATATATATATATATATATATATATATATATATACATATACACATGTATATATATATGTTTTATATACACATATACATATAAATATGTGTATATACATAGAAGAAATAAAAAGAAGAATCTTTGATCGATCTCAACCTATACCCGTGTCGTCTACAATGTGCTAAAAATGTTAGGTTTGTTTGTTTGAAACGATCAAAATATATGGGTAATAAGTGTTGAAAATTTTTATTGAAAAAAAATAAATAAAAATAAATAAAGAAATAAATAAGTAAATCAAAGAAAAAAGTATCTCCTTTATAGGATTAATAGGTAAAGGATAACTGTATCGGTTATTAAAAAATATGGGTTAGACTTCGTCTAGATCTAATTAACATTTAATTAAAGATACTTAATCGCTACGATGTACGTATGAATCCACCGATGACGCAGATGGAGGAGCTAAAGAATTTTTTTGGTTTCGTTTTTTTCCTTGGTTTTCCTTTTTTTTTTTTTTTTTCTTTCGATCACTCAAATCGAACTTATTATATCATAACACGATCATTCTTTTCCTTCAAGTTCGAGTTTCTATCGTATATGAGGGAGGTGGGCACTTTTGGGGCATCAGGACGCGGGGTGTAGGGAGGGGGCAGTGGCGTTCGATGCTGTGCTTCTATATATTATAATAAATTGCGATGAAGGGGAGTACGAGAAAGATAGATAGATAGATAAATAGGAAGGAAGTGTGAAAGTAAGAAAAGAAATAAGAAACAGATAGATAGATAAATAGAAAAAAAAGAGAGGAAAAGAGAGAGAGAGAGAGAGAGAGAGAGAGAGAGAGACAGAGAGAGAGAGAGACAGAGAGAGAGAGAGAGAGTGAGTGAGATTAAAAATGTTGGAGTACGCAGATATAGAGAAAGATAAAAGGGAAATTGAAAATTAGGTTTCTACGTAGATATAGGTGATCAAACGAACGACAAGAATCGAAGGAAAAAGTTGGAAAATACTTACTCGGTGGACTCAATGGTAGGCGTGGTGGGCATGATCATGAGTATGCAGTTAACCAATATCGTAGTGATGATGAAGAGGGAGAAGAGTGGGTGAACCAGAATGTAGATAGCCACGCGTCGTATCGGGTTGAATGGATCGAGGATCCACATCGCGTCGGTCGCTGAGAACCTAAATATATCCTTTCCCTTGCTGACGACGACGAAGGTCTGCCGAGTTAGAAGAGAGAGAGAGAGAGAGAGAGAAAGAGAGAGAAAACAAAAGAAGCAAAATATACGACTATTAATAAACTTTTTTCTTTTTTCTTATCTCTTGATTTTTTTTATCTATTGTTTTATTTGTTTAATGATAATTAATGAAATGATCCAAAAAAATAGATTTGAAAAGCAATAGTTTTATATAATATTACATGTTACTTTTTAAATAATATATAATATTCTATATAAATAAATATATATATATATATATATATATATATATATTTCTTGTATTATATATTATAATATATATATAATTCTCTAACTTCGAATATTATATTTTATTATATTATATATATTATATTATGGTATAGCATATATTATAGTATAATATAATATAATACAGTATATTGTAAACTATATGATATTATATTATTATTATCATAGATAACTGTAATATATTACGTAGCATATATATATATATATATATATATATATATATATATATATTTATATAAATAATAACAATAAGAATAATAATAATATTACTAACTCTTATAATACAAAAAGTAAATAAAAATAAAGATAATAATAAAATAAAAAAAAACAATTTTTATAATTTTTATAAAATGATATTTTTATTATGAAGTAAATGGAAAAGAGAGAGAGTTTATACCCTTTGATTTTGATAGAAGGTGTCGATATCCTCGAGAGGTGTGGAGGCCAACTCGGGTGGAAATACATTATGCAATCGAACCGGGATCGGTGCTCCTTGTTCGAGCGCCGGATCCGGTTGAGGACCCTCGTCCTCGTCTTCGTCATCATATCGTACCTGTGAAATGAAACACCAAAATGTCGAAAAATATTCCATCAATGCGATTTCCTATCTATAACGTCGTATTCCTTTTCTCTAATGCGAAAGGATCTTCTTCCAAGTCATCCCTCTAATACGATCTATGATTTTTTTTCCTCTAAATATGCTTGAACAATTTTAAATCGTTCGGTGACGAATGAAAAGAAAAGAAAAAAAAGAACTAGAAAAATAAGCAGGTAAGCTTTTTCATTTTTTTCATTTCTTTTTTTTTTTTTTTTTTAGAACGGTCTCAATAAAAACGTTGGAATGGTTATAGGTATTGTAATGATTTTGTAATCGTTGGAAAACAATCGAATTTCTTATACGATGACAAAATTAATAAATAAATGAAATATACAATAATTTATTAATTATATAATATACGCGTAAAAAAAAATAATTAATATAAATTATTATTGATCAGTGTTGACCGTTGTATTGTAAATATAATATTATATTATTTAAATATAAAATTACATAAAAATATAATACGTAATACTATTTACTTTACAAAGGATATTTAATCAAAAAAAAAGAAAAACCGAAAAGAAAGCGACAATAAGTTAATTTTAATAAGAATGGTATTTATGAATTTTTTCGATCTTAAATATTCAACAAATACAAATCCATAAACGCATAACCAGACCGTCGTTCTAATCGATACTCCAATAAAAGTCCACTTAAAGATATACGTCATAATCCGCTTCTAAGTCACGGCTCTATTAGCTTTTCAAGTGTTTTTTTCTTTTTTTTTCTTTTTCATTATTTGCATACCACGAAAGGACGCCTTGTATATCGACAAGAAAAAGGAAAAAAAAAGAAGAACAAACAAACTAAAAGGCTTACAAAATTTGTCGAACTTTCGATATTACCTATTTTCTTTTTTTGTATTTTTATTTTACTTTTCTTATCTATATTTATTATTTGGAGGACATCCATTCGTGTCTGTTTCAAAAGCGACTACGGCGACTAGTGGTTGTAAAAAGGCATTATATTATATATACAATATATACATATATATATAATATATATATGTGTGTGTGTATATATATATATATATATACATATATATATATATATGTATACGTTTTACGCATATGCATGTGTGTTAATAAGTAATACCTAATAATAATTCGTGCTTAAAAGCGTCTCTTCTCTCGAAATACGAACCTGAAAATCCACGCGAACCGTAAGATTCGTCTC